>JAPMOR010102267.1:583883-668186 GCA_026543865.1 Argiope aurantia | reverse complement strand
GATATTTAACATAAGCGTTGTTAAACTTACTTTTATTAATGGAATTCCATTTTTATTAATTGCCTAAAAAGTAGATTTTTTTATTTTAATCCTTCTCTTTGTTTTATTTTCAACTAGCCGCCTTTGTCGAACAGCCGGTTCGCCAATCTTAATGCTCGTTAAAATTTTAATAACTAAATTTTTTATGTAATTCCTACTTTAATAGCTTCTTCATTAAAATATTTTAAAACTTCAAATTTTGCTAGTCATATAATTCACTCATACTATTATAAAGGCCTTCAGTCATAACGTGATATGTATCTCTCTAAATTTCTGCTAGCTCCCGTAGAATTTATGCTTTAAATTAAAGTGGAAAGGATTAATCTGAAATTAATATAACAATATTTTTTACTGAAACAAAGCATTTTTTTATAATATAATTACTGAAAACAGAGGAACTAAGCATTTAAACCTTATGGGCACTAAAGATTATCTTTCTTAATTTATGTAATATCTCAAGAATTTTTTAACAAAATTTTCTCAGATTCATCATGAGCAGATCGATTAATTAAAAGTGTTTAACTTTAAATGCATCAAACACTAAGAAAATAAACAATCTTTTAAAATAATCGTTAAAAAACAGGTTAAAAAATACTTAAGAAACGATGTATTTAAAATTATAAGCATAAACAAAAAAATATATAACTAACATAAATACAATTTAATTACAGAAGCATAAAACTAACCTAAAAATAATTTAAATCAAGTCCGCATCAGTTGAAAATATTTGTCAACATTCAGAACACAATGCGCATGCGTGAATTTTCGACGTCAGTTATGGTAATGCAAATGCGCGAATTTTTCTACGCCATTTAGGGTAACGCTATGCAGATTAGAAATTTTTAATTTCCTTTATTCTGTTTTATTTTAATTCAAAAGTACTTCAGACTGAATCTGAAAGATCGATTAATAAACAATGTTTAATTTTAAATGCATCAAACATTAAGAAAATAATCAGAATCGTTTGAATAAATCGGTCGAAAAATGTTAAGCCTAACCTCAGTAGCGTGGGGGAAAAAACAAGCCTTACTCATTTGGCGGTGGGGAAATGAAGATGTTTTTCGTGGAAAAGTTATTTTTAATTAATAATTAAAATTCTAATTAAAAATTAAAAAAAATGAGACCTCAGGTGCACATTCCCGAACTCTAAAGGGTACATGTTAAAAATTTGGTAACTGTAAGTCAAACGGTCTGGGCTGTAGAGCGCCAACACACACACAAACACACTCATTGAACTTTATTTTAAGTATAGATTTATAATTTATTGTTTCAAATATCATGAACTCTTGAAATCAATTTTTCTCAAAACTGCAGTTGGCACCCCTGGTGTAGAATCAAAATTTGGTTATGAGAATCGGTTAATAAAAGATGAAATTATTGAAAGGTGAGAATACACAATTGTCTGCATCAAGAGTACATAATTGCATAAAATTTCAAAATTTTAGCATATCAGAAAATAAAAAAATAAGAAAAAAATTATAAAATTCCGTTAGCATAAACATGAAACAGATACAATTCAATAAAAGTGTAAAAAGCTCTAGAATTCCCAATTTTATTGATTATAAAATTAGATTAATTTATAATCTAATTTAATTGGTTAAAAGAAGAGGGAAATTGAGCATTTAGCATTTTCTTGTAATTATTGCAGACATACTTGTATATTGTGAGCCAAAAAATTCATTCAGGAAATGCTTAGGCTAAGGACTATCCATTACTACATGGCCTTTCCTTAGGGTTAATATATGGTTTAAGACATGCATTAGAATTTCTTGAAGAAAATGAATATTTAAATATCCTTGAAATATCTTTAAAATACATTTATAAGCAGATGGAATCTGCCGCTTAGTAGTGCACAAGACCAAATCTATATCTATACTTATAATAAAGCTCAATGTGTGTGTATGTTGGCGCTCTACAGGCCAGATCATTCAACCTACAGCTACCAAATTTGGCACGTGTATACCTTGGAGGCCGGGAATGTGCACCTGGGGGTTATTTTTTCGAATTTTTAACTAGAATTTTATTTATTTAAAAATTAAGCGAAATTTTGACGTGTTTCTGCTATAATTTCCGAAAATATTACCGCACAAAAAAGATTTTTACATGAAGTTAAAGATAAAAAATTTATCTTTTAAATGATACTACTGTTTTAACCTTAAATTAAATTTCTATTTTTAATGAATTTTTAAATAAATATTTTAACTATGTTTTTCAATAATTTTTTTCGTAAAAAATAAAAATTAAAATTAAGCACCTTTTGCATTCATGGGAAAAAATTAGCTTTTTTCAAAGTGTTGCCATCACATTGATTAAAGCTCCAATTAAAATTAAATTAAATCTTTTTGGAAATGACACTGCAAAAATACAATTTTCGGCACGTGTCTCTAGGAAATGAAACAAATATGAAATATTATTTTTTCTAAAAAATAAATTCAAGAAAAATTATTTTATGATCTTTTACACTCTCTATAAAGGGTGATTATTTAGTCCCGGATCCATTTTGATGTTTAATAACTCATAAAATAATGAAGATATAAACAAATTTATGTCATTTATTGATGGAATAACTCATATATTTTCCTTTTCAGGTTTGAATATTTTTACTTTTGTAAATATCGTCTACGCGTGTGGTTAATTTCAGATAATTTCATTTTCCAGTCTAAATATCTGTATTTTTCTAAATATCGTCTGCTTATTAATTGCATTTTTCTCTTTTTTGTTTTTGGCAACTATTGAAATGTTATGTTTACTTTTGATGTTTTTGTTCTATGTAGTACTACTTATAATAAAGCTCAATGTGTGTGTGTGTTGGCTCTCTACAGGCCAGACCATTCAACCTACAGCTACCGAATGTGGCACGTGTATACCTTGGAGGCCGGGAATGCACACCTGGGGGATATTTTTTCGAAAATTTAATTAGAATTTATTTAAAAATTAAGCGAAATTTTGGCGTGTTTCTGCTATAACTTCCGAAAATATTACCGCACAAAAAAGATTTTTACATGAAGTTAAAGATCAAACATTTATCTTTTAAATGATACTAATGTTTTAACATTAAAATTAAAATTCTATTTTTAATGAATTTTTAAATAAATATTTTAAATATATTTTTCAACATTTTTTTTTCGTACAAAATAAAAATAAAATTTAAGCTGCACGAGCACGTTTCGCATTCAAGGGAAAAAATTAGCTTTTTCAGTGTTGACATCACATTAATTAATGCTCCAACTAAAAATAAATTAAATCTTTTTGGAAATAAAATCGGCAAAAATATAATTTTCGGCACGTGTCTGTAGGAAAGGGAACGTATATGAAATATTCTTTTTTCTAAAAAATAAATTCAAGAAAAATTATTTTATGAACTTTTATACTCTCTGTATTATTAATCAAATAAATAAGTTTTATTTTAAGGCAAGTTTTGTTTAATATGAACAGGATATCCATTCAAATCAGGGTCACACAGCTCATTTGTAAAACTTTAGTAAGTCACAAATCTGCTAAAATGGTCTAAATGGAAAATGATTATATTTTATGTAACTTGATTTAATAAATGTTCTAATAAATAACGAATTTTTGATTTTACAATAGGTTTGTGCTGTGTAAATCACGAATAACAAAATGTTCTTGAAACACTAATATTTTAAATAAAAAGAGTTAATTTCCAATCAACTAAATCAATTACTTAAACTGACTAATTTATGAAAATTTGAATATCACTATTCAATAAAAAAAGGATAATTTTAGATTTTCCATCGATCGTTTCAAAGAAAATACGCCAATGAGCGCGCAAGTTTCTCAAGATTAATTGGACTAAGATTATGAAAATGATGAGTTTTTTCTAAATTTTTAACATTCAAAACTTCATAAATAAGTCTTAGTTGATCGTGGAAAACAGAAACATTAATTCATTTATTTAAAATTTGGTGTGTCCAGAATACTTCTCAGAATATGATACCTTACTGCATTAAATTTAGACTTTGAAATATATTTATAGGCTGGAACAAAATATTATTGATTTCATTTCAATCCTTTTGAAAGCAAAACTAAAAACTGAATTTTATGCTGAATCTGAGAAATTTTTGTTGAATTATTGTTTTAGATGTTACATAAATTATGAAAAATATTTGTGGTTCACATAAGACTTAAATACCGAGCGATTCTGTTTGCAATACGCATATTCAGTAATAATAATAATAAATAAATAACAATAAAGATGATAAATAAAATAAAACACTAGGTTTTATTTAAAAATATCTTTATATTAATTGCAATTTCATCATTTCCACTTTAAATTAAAGTTGAAGTTTTACCGGAAATGACAACAAATTAGCAAAATATATATAGTAAATTGAAAGAAACGATCTAAACAACAGTATAAGTTTGGTATGACTATCAAAATTTGAAGATTAAAAATGTTTTGTTTGAAAATCTATTAAGAGACCCGTTACTTAAAATATTTAATTGAAAATTGTAGTGAGCGGTAATACTGGCGAACCGGCTGGTCGCCAAAGGCGCCTAGTATTAAATAAAGCAACAACAACAACAAAAAAGAGTATCTGTAATCAAATTTAATAGTACCATATCAGTAGTTACTATTGACACCTTCGCTGATCCCTGATAAATTATCCAAATCATGTTTATTTTTTGAAGTACATGACAATGCAATTAAATATACAAACTGCATAAATTAGATAACATTTATGCAGTAGAAATAATTACTTATCGAAACCGCAATACCATTAAAATATAAAACCAATAATTTACAAACATTTGTAAACAAATTAATATAAAAATAAATGAGGAGTGTGAAAAATCAAAATAACTTGGGTTTTAAAGCACGTTTTATGCGAATTTTCCAAAGAAATTTGTGATAAATTTTACTTGTGTAGTTGCCACAACAAACTCATTAAATTCGCATTGATGTTAAATTCGTAATCAATCTATTCTTTTTTTGACACTAAAAGTGTTGCACCTATCTTTTATCTGTCATGTTTGATATGGTCCACCCACAAAGCATCCCAATCATTCCCCTTATTTTTCTGGCACATTAGTCATGTGTTATTAACTTCGAAATATTTTATTGAAGCTAGTGGAAAGGTATTGCTTAAAGAATTATTCTCAATTTTTGAGGGGAAAAAGTGCTTTATTATTTTCTCATTATTTTGCAGTAAATTGGTTCTTTTTATAACATATGGCAGGATGTATCGATGACACATGCAGATTAAAGATTGACACTCTTTGTATATTATTTAGAATATTAATTTGTATATTAATTAGAATGCCGAAGAAATATTTCTTTCATACACATGATTATTAAATATAGATTAATTATAAATCTTAGTGTTAAAGATTTTTTCATGCTGATTTCCCAGTAGACTATGAATTCATTGAACCATTTAGTAAAAGATTTCTAGATGCCTTTTAATTCCGGTTCAGTGAATTTACTTATGGAATCTTAGAGAACAGGAGATAAATTGAGGTTAAGGAATATTCCTTATTCATGTTATGGCTTTTACATTACATAATAATAATAATAAAGACTTTTCTTTTAATTAATGCATCACATTGTTATTTTTCATATTCAACTTCATTTTTTGAATGTTTAATTAAGAAAATTCATTATCGCAATTTGTAATCTATAAAAGATGTTTTTTAAACCATTACACCATGAATACTATTTTTTTTTTAAGATTTGCCATAATAATTCAAAACAAGGCCTTTATTATCACCGTAAGCTAATTCAATTCATGTCATGCCATTGTCACATAAAAATAAACGTATTAATGTTTATCTTTTAATATGTTTAATATGCACAATGTTTTACTTTTTGGCAAGGAGCAATATCCATTTTCTTTCAACAGCTAGCGAAATGAATTGCAAAATGAAATTGGCGCAGTCCATTTGATAAGTATCCTGTGAACATCAAATGAATTTATATAGAGTTTAGGCGATACAACTTTGTTACAAAAAAATGTATCTAGATCATTTTATAATCATAAAAACGAAACAACGAGGAAAATTTATCTGTAATAAAGTAAGGTAATTAAGGAAGGGAAGAAATAGTTATTAGCTTAGATAATTAGAATATAAATTTAAGAATAATTAATTCAGCATTGATTCTATATTCATCATGTTAGTCGAAAAATTCTTCAATACCATTTACAAAGCCTCGGTTTTATATAAGGCAAAAGAATAAATTCGAATGAAAAATAATCACATAAAAAACGTAATTTTAGATGTCTATTAGACTACACATTGGCTGTGATGCAATGCCTTTTTTCTATTTAGAAAATACTCAAAAGATTTGTCTATTAGACTGCACATTGGCTGTGATGCAATGCCTTTTTTCTATTTAGAAGATACTCAAAAGATTTGCCTATTAGACTGCACATTGGCTGTGATGCAATGCCTTTTTTCTATTTAGAAGATACTCAAAAGATTTGTATTGCAAATTCTTGCGTCGAAACTGACGTATATCACGAGGATACGACGTCCATTACAATAAATGATTAAATTTAAAAAATTATAAAATAACTAGAACTATTTACTACCTTAAATTACTCTCCATACTCCTAGAAGCACACTTTTAAAATATCCAAATACTGTCTAAATTTTACAACAGTGTTCAGATCAAGCTATATCGAAAAAATATTGTATTACAATATTAAAACATACTAGATGCAATGCATTTGTACAACTAGTTTTAACCGAATGAACAGTTTTTATACAACCTTTACTGAAATTATACTTGTACCATCGAATATGAAAACAAAATATTCGCGATGTTTTTTTGTAAGAATTTTTAAATGTGAAAATATTTTAGGTTAATTATGACTGTAAAAATAAGAGAACCATGGCTCATAGTAAGAACTAACAGACCATGAAAACGAAAGTTGGCTCGTTAGCAATCATTGAACCACGTAATCACTCACTTCACCAATCACTGAACTCGGTTAGACAGATGATCTTGGGCAATCGAAATTCGCGTGAACTTCAAAGAATCTCACCATCCAACCATTCTGGTCACGCGTGTGGACCTTACCGAGATTAACAAGCCGGTGAAATTGTGAGTACCTTGGGAATATGCTCGAAAGATTGTTGGTCAACGCCATGCTCAACTGGAAGATAAAAAAAAAATCACTCAAATGCTGCAACGGAGCAAATTTAATTATAGTTCACCAGTTTGCGGACGAAATTTCATCGCATTAAAGGTTTTTAAAAGTTCTTCATGTCCCTCCGTGTTCGGCAAAAATTGAATTCCCTTCCAAAATCGTATTAGTAAGTTAGAAGTTGGGAAAATAAATCAGTTCCGTCAAAGGCATAGTGATAGCCCTATGACACTCAGATTGAAGAAATGGGGAAGGTTGTGAGGGTGAGAAAAGAAATAGATGGTTTATTATTTGGCCTATATCTGAGACTACTTTAATTACTTAATAAGTCACATTAATAATAAGGTTAATTTACCTTAGTCACCATGAAATACTTATATTCTTTTTGTTTTCCTCATTTTAAAAATAAATTCACCTATTTATAAATCAATGTCATATCATTTCACGTAGAGCGACGTATTTTTTAATTAAAGAACTCATGTCAACTTTCTAAGTAAATTACCATATCATATTGAATGTATAATATTATGATGTCTAATTTAAATTATAATGTAGATTGGTTTTATTTGCTTAAAAATCATACGCCTTTGCGTGTTGAGAAAACTGAAGAAATATTCATTAAAATTTATTATGATTTTTTTATGGTCTTAAATTACTTTATTCATGATGTTAAATTACCTAGCGATATTTATCTACATTACATTTTTATAGTGATAAATCTATATTTATCGTTTAAGTTCTTTTTATTGTTTCATGTTAATTACTGTTTTATTACATGTTTTATTGTTAATTACTGTTAATAGCTTCAACTGAAAGAAATTTGTTAAAAATCTGCCCTTACTTTGAAAACTAAACAAAATAGCGATGGATTGAAGATTTACATTGGAAAATGAAATGCATTATTAAGAAATGAATAGAATTATTTTCTTCTCGAATAAAGATTAGTTTGCGACATTAATTCAGATATTTTCGAAATCTTTTTCTAATTTGGCTATGGATAGATTGGATCTATAGAAAACACAATAAACATAACTATATTATATTTAAGTTAACGTTTTATAAAAAATAAGATTTAAAAAAACTGATTTTTTAAAAATATTTTTTAAAAAAAGAAAAACTGCTAATTTTAGAAAATTTTAAGAGCAGGACTGAACAACATTTTAAAACATTTCAAACTCATTCTATTCATTTTTTCATTTAAAAATATCTTACAAATATGTCATTTTAAAACAATTTTAGATATATTATTTAAAAACATCCTACAAATTTGTTATTTTAAATTTATCATACTTTAAGAAAAGTTTAAAAACATCATAAAAATTTGTCTCCCAATCGGATTTAGAAAAATAGATAATGTCTTATTTTTATTTCTTTTAACTGAAATTCTTGACATCATTTTGTTCAAATAAATATTCCAATAAATACCGAATTAATTTAATTGCAAATTTTTGCACTATTAGATATATTATGGTGAAAATAAACCCAGGAAAGTAGAAAAAAAGACATTTTTTTTAAAATTATGATAGTTTAATTAATTTAATAATTTTAAGGAATTAATATGTGATTTTCTACATCTTTTCTACACTACGTTCTTCCTGTTCTGGAAAAAAAGCCAAAGGAAAAACTATTATAGTACGAAGATAGAAGAATGATAAAATCAATACTTTAAAGTACCATTGGAATACAAAGGGTTGAAAAAAGAACTGAGAATTTCTCATTGAATGTATATTTAAAATTAAATTGGTTTTGAAATATAACAATTTAGCAAATAGCAATATAATAATTTAGAAAGTAGTCAATAAAAGCTAAAAGTAGAAATTAAAAATATTTAATTATTAATTAAATTAATTAAGATATTTTGATAAATTAAAAAAAATTTTGGCTTTCCTGGTATTACTGTGCAAAGAAACTTAACTACTGGTTCAAAATTAAAGTTGATTGCAAAATAATTCGGTAAATAAAGGGTTAAAGAACCGCTTTACATGACTTTAAACATTTTCTTTGTATTGTTCTACTTTACTGGAAGAACGATGAAATTAGATTACTTATTAATAGTAATTAATATATAATAAAACATATTTAAAGTGCATAGTTATTATAAGAAATGTTAAAGTCTAGAATTTGTAAATGCTGTAAGTACCATAATGCTTGAAAAATAAAAAAAACGTTCGACCAGACCTACGAACAACACACTAGCAACCTTTTTACATTTTCGTTTGAATTAGTTAGAAAACTACCAAGCGCTTTTCAAATCGACTATATTATAAATCATTGTTCATTTGACATTTTAGTTTAAAAAACAGTTTTTTTTTTTGGGGGGGGATAATATATAATCGCTTTCCTTGTATGTAATAATAAGCACGTGTATTGCAGTGCTGTATTTAACAGGACGTGTTACAATTACACAGTATTATAAAATTCATAAATCTTACGCTGCATTAAATACATTCAATATTTATTAAGAAACAAGAAGTAGCATTTAATAGTTAATTTACATTAAAGTTTTTAGCAATGCATTAAATTTTTAAAATAAAAGCTAAATTTTGTGGCACCTTTCTATTATTATTGTATTTATATTATTGCATTTTCAATATAATATGCAAAAATAATATGCAATATTAATATAAAAAGCTGAAATTTACTTTGACCACTAAATTGATTAGGATTTTATATCTTAAAACAATTCTAAAGTATTCTTCAAGTGAATCGAATAATTTGTATCTCATGAAATCCAAGATTATTTCCATAAAGTTGTTCGTCAATCACAACAATCTATAAATATTAAAAATTAAGTTCTCAACAGAACATTCCATTAAATAGATATACTGTTTTCTAATTTTTATTATCTTTCGTCATTATGTGAGCAAAAGAGACTGAAAAGGATATATTTAGAAATATTGAAACTTTTCATAAAAAGGTTGAAATCTGATACCATCGTAAGAAGACATTACAGTTTGTTTTTCGTACCAAAGATAGGAAAAAATATAGACAATAATAGGATTCACTTTTAAAAGATAGACTGCTGCATTAACAAAACTGAGTGCTATTTATTCCATAATCGATTGCTTTGGATTGCTCTTCTATTTTATTTTTCAGGTCCTTATTTTACAGTCCTTATTTTAATAGCCTTCTGTGCATGCAAAATACAGATTTTATTTGCTTTTAATACATCACCTCTTACAGTAATTCGAAACTATTTGACAAAAAATTTATCAAACAATTGCTCATTTTTTTAAATCAGATTAGCTCTATATTATATACTGCAGTCAAACCGGAAGAGTAATCCTGTGACATTAACTGGTTCGTTTTGTACAACTCATCCTTATCAAATAAATAATAGAATATATGCTTTAGAATTTTTTCATTTTGTTTACTTTCTGTCGCCAAAATTACTATAATTTGAATTAAATCGTCTTGCTCAGACTTATAAATCCCAGCGATTTTATTTCATTGATTGTTTAAGACAATATGGTTTATATAATGAATGATAGAAAATGTGAGAAAAGGGGAATGCGTTTCCAGTTGGAGGCAAAACTTATTTTATGAATCGGAATTATAGTTAATAGCATAACAGTATTTTTTTTATTCCAGGAGAACCATTTTAATATAGCTTTTCTAACCGTTCCAGAACGTTATCGCTGGTATTTTCATGTGTACTGTATGTAATTTGGCTTATTTTAAAGGATACTTTTTCTCCTGGGTTAGATTATTCAGCAGGCAGCTACTTTGGAGCCGGGAAACCTCGATATTTTTAATAATACAGTTTTGCATTTCATTTTATTTGCAAAACTCCTGTACTAGAACGTTTTTAAATTAAAATCAAATAACTTCAGATCAATAGTCTTAGGGTATTTTTTTTGCAATTAATCGATTTATTCAATTCAAACTTAGTATCTGAGTATTTAAAATGTGATAAAAAGTTTTGTATTTTTAAAAAAATAATTTTAAATCACTTCTAAATTTAATTTTTTTATTCGCAAGATATGGAAACAAAATCTTCTGAAAGTAACCTGAAATTGTTTTGTTTAGTTTAGTTTATTGTAATAGTTTTTGCTTTAAATCTACTTTTATAGATATTGTATAAAAAGAAATAAAGTATGACCAATTGTGGAGGGTAAAAAACGAGAGTTTGAAACATGTATTGTCTGAGGACCACCACCGAGATTAATTCGGCCCTAAATCTAAAAGGTTCTTGGAAAAGTTTGAACGGTTTGAAGTCCATAGAATCAATTTTTTATCTGCTTGTTTCCTTTTCAATTAATTTTTTTGAAGTTTAGGAGAAGATTTAGGTACCAATTTGGATCACATTCGCAAGTAAAGTACAGTCGACACTGTTAGTGAATCCCAGTAGTCAGTCTTTTCATTTGTTATTTGCATACATGTGGTTTCATTAGTCTCTTGATCATCTGGGGAATTAAGTCATGGCCATATCATTTGAAAACCTTTCAATCACCCGTTAAAATATATGACTTAAACGAACAGAATGGATGTATTCATTCATTACATTATATTTGTTGGTGGGAATTAATGGTCAAAACGGACAAAACTGTGCCAACACTTGGTTAAAGATAAAAATATATAAAAATGATTTAAATAATCTACCTATTTTATTAAAAGAAAGCCGGCATCCTGGCATAGGGGTAGCACATCTTCCACGTGATCTGGACGTCGTGGGTTCGAGTCCCGGTTCGGGAATGGTTGTTCTTTCTCTCAAGTTTAGTTTAGTTATATTAACTTCCCGCTGTAAAGCAACACTAGGGCTATTTTGGGACGGACCTCGTAATTTTGAACCGTGGTCAGATGACGAGGACGACACCTGAGCTGCCCCCCCCTCTCCATGCCACACCACACCAGTGGGAGGACGTTTGGTATGACGGATTTAACGTGCAACAGACCCCCTTACATGACGGTTCTTCGGTGGAATCGGGTCTCGAACCTGAAACCCTATGGCTCACTAGATGGGATCTTACCACAACGCCACCGCTGTCCCCTGTTCTTTCTCTGTTCTATCTGTGACATGCGTGAATGTGCCCTCCTGTAAAAAGGGGTTATGCAAGGGAATGAGTGATGCGTGAGTGGCAAAAGTCGCACTCTTGGCCCTAGTTGGCGCTACTAAAACGAGACGCACCTTATCGGCTTAAATCTCTGTCTTCGTAACATCGGGCTTGTCCATGGTAAGTGCCATAAGAAACAACAACATCAAAAGAAATAATGCATCAATCATCAAATATTTTATATGCCTTTATTATTCGTTAAGAAGTATTTCTTGCATTTAATATATATATATATATATATTTGAATATCAAGGTACGGGGGAGAATTCATTATTTATTATTTTTTAATTCTTGGTTTATAATTCAAAACTGAAGTCCAAAATTCATAAATGTGTCATTTGAGTAGGTATATAACAAAAATTTAGTTGTTTCTTCAAATCAGTATTAATTAAATATATTCATAGCTCGAATCTGACTTTCGAGAGCTAATTAATTAAAGAGTTCATTCGCAGTGAAAAAAAAATGACCATAAAAATTTCTCTTTTGTTTCGAAGAAAGAACACATTTGCACTCATTATGGTCAGTTCTTTATACATAGAAATAATTTACGAATTTTTCACAAATCTCTTATGGCGAAAGACAATTTTAAGTACATCAAATTAAAAATCTCGATTGATTGAATGATTGATTTTTTTCGTTCCATTATTTCATGTTAAATTTCATGTAATTAAAAATATCTTAAATTTTCTAACTAAATGTTCTTAACGTGCAGGATATAATATTATTCCCCCCAGCTTCCAAAATTATGAATTTTGTAGAAAATCTTGTTTTTCGTCTTTCGAAAAAGACACGCGAAATTCGTTCAGGAACAAAATTTAAAAAAAAGGAGAAGAAAAATTATTCCCGTCATATATGCAAAAAAAAATCTAACATCAACAACAACACAGTTGCTTTATTCTCATGCAGAAAAAGAAAGAAAACTGAAACTCTGTATCGGCATACCGCAATAATTTCTCACCAACGACGAAACTAGATTTAAGGACGTCTTCGTCAAAAAAATGCCACGGAAACAAAATAATATTAGTAAGGAGCCAATACAAACTGCATCAGATGCATTGTCAATAATTCACGGAACTTTTTTTTTTCCTTCTAGCTTTTTAGTTTTCTTTTCTTTTCTTGTGGAGCCGTCCCTGGCAATGGGATTAAGTGCAGAAGCTAGGAGGCCTGCACAATTACTTGATGATGTTAAGGGGCCTAGTAGGCGGACATGTCCTTTGTAAACAGTCTACAGCACCTTAAGCAAATCCCTAGCGTAATGAATCCACTTTTCCATTTACCGCTGCCGCTATAACATTCGCTAGAACAAATTGTATGGTTAGTTCCTTCTTGCGTTAATAGATGGCACTAGTAGTCTACTTATAAATTTGCTCCTTTTTGCCTGCGGAAACTTTCCGTAAGGTGTTTAGGAATCATAAACTGATTTCCTTTGTTCTTTTTTGTTTACTTGTTTTGTTTTGTTTTGTCTTTGTAATGTCTTTCTCTTGATAATCTAAGTAAATTATAAATAGTTATGAAGCATTTGGCATAAAAACAATATTTTCTCAAAACATTGATTTTCATTAAAGTTTTTTTTTTTTCTCTTAAAAAAAAGTGGAAAATTAAATCGATTCGGAAAAAAAGATTAAATAAGCAATAATTAAGAAATTGCATCTCATTTGCATGAAGTCGAAACGTTTTATTTATTAGGCCTTACATATTTGCCAATATTTAAGGCTTTCGGTTCTGAAATAAATTAATAAAACTAATTAAATTATTAAACAGTGATATATCTTACGGAATATTTATACTTGAAGAATATTTACTTGTTAAAAATGCCAGACAAAAAAACTATAATCTTATTTTAAGAGAATTATGCGTTTGTTTTGAAATATTCATCTCTTTTTCCCACAGGCACAAAAAGAGAATGAATATTTGCAAATGAGAATTGGAAAAGGGGCATTCAGAAGTGCCATTCCGGAAGATTACACAAGTGAAAAGGTTCGCATGAAAGTTTAATATAGAGAAAAAGAATATCTTGCAAGGTAACTATCAAGCCTCTACTCTGATCTTAGAATTACAATTATTGTTGATACGCTTTCTCGGTCCATCACTTTTCGTTATGATGTCGTCTAAAGACAAAGCAAAACTAGAATCCATAAACATAATTTCTCTAGTAAATTAAAATGATAGTACAGTTCGGAGAGATCGTGAAGTCCATGAAAATAGGTGTTTATCATTTTGTCCTCTTGAATAAGGTGGAATATGATACTGTTGTACGGAAGAGTAACAGGTGTATCCAAAGAGAACTTAGTTTACAATGTCAAACAGTATTCTGCATAATGAATATATAGGTTCTAATGAAATTTATTTAACATCATGGAACTCTTTATGGTTCTACGACAGTCTGTTGTACGACAGCGCTAAAGGATTCTACAAGTGATGTAACTGTATGGGATAAAGAAATACAATTTAACATCATTCCCAGATGATCCCAATCGTGGCTTCCCTCATACTTTTAGCATGAATTGCGACTGATTATTGTACTAATAATGGAATAAGCATGTGTCTTTGGAAACTTATTCCAATTATTTTTATTTATCTTTTGATTTCGAATCTTAGGTATTTAAAAATTCTTTACATATAAAATTACTCTTTTAGGAATAAAGAATACTACCTTTAAAAAATAATCTTTAATCACGATCGCATTTCATTTTTTTCAGCAGTTTATTCTTTAACTATAAAAGGCTTTATGGGAGAATGACTCCACCGAATACCTTTACCTTTTTAAGGACTTAAATTTTCTAGGAAAATTTTCGAACAAATTCTTTTTATTTTTCATTGAAATACATTGTACTTCTATCTTTTTTCGTTATCAGCTTTTGTATTTCTGTAAACGCTGTTCTTCGATTCAATTTTGTTAACTTCGCCAATTGATTCTATTTAAATCTTAATAGAACAACTGTTACCTATTACCAAACTATTATATATTTATTCAAATATATGTGCAGAGCAGCATAATTAAATTTGGCTTTTACGATAAAAAAAATTCAACAAGCTTTCCATTGATTTGGCATGATATTGATTTTCAGAAATAACAAAATAAGGCTTGGTTTAAAATAAATTTGTTGTTATCTTTGTTATTTATGAAAATAGATTCTATTTAATAAGAAAGCATTTGCACTTTCTCTGATTTTTCAAACATAAATTCTTTCTTTTTGAAGTATTGAATTGTTAAAGTTTTAATGCCTTAAATCCAACAACTGAATTCCAAACCTTATTTTTTAAATATGATAGATTTGTCTCTATTATCATTCCTCAAGATTATTGATAAAGAAAATTCACCAACAACAGAAAAGCAGAAAAATTTCACTGAATTTTAAATGCATATTTTTGTATGGTAGGATATTGTTTCCTTCATTTCTCTTACAACATCTAAACAGGGATGAAATAAATCCATCCAATTTCTGATGAGATAAATTTTGTATATTTGCATATGAAAATTCTCACTACCTTCGCAATCGATGAAATGGCATTACATTTAATGAATTCTATTTTTGTGTCTTATATGATAGAATATCTCAGTATCTAAGTTGAAACATACCTAAATCTATTAAAAAATAAATTTGAATATTTGTGCATGCAATTCCCTACCTTTTCGCATTCGATGAAGGGGCACTACATTTAAAGAAATCGATTTTCGTTATTTTCTTTAGTATTTATTGCAGATTCAGGGTTTACAGAGTCCTAATTTTATGATATCATAGATCTTGAGCAGCTTTTGATGAAACGAAAACTGCTGAATTCATTTCAGTATTTGGAAACTTCTAAAAATAAATTTAAAACTGCCTCATTATGAATGCTCATGTTTTTTTTAAAAGCACGATGAGCCATAACCATTTTAGTCTATGCCTTCGTAGCATCACCAACTTTTAACTTATTATTCTTAAGTCTCTAGAATAAATGATTTTTTTTCTTTTTTTTTCTTTAATCATACTATCCATAATCGTATACCTTCATCGAAAACTAGAAGTTAATTTTAGAATATTTTAAAATTTAATTAAAAGAGTCTTCTCAATCAGAAAAAAAAGCTTGTAAACCACTCAACATCTCTGAAGTTTTAAATTTATGCCGTCTTAATTGCTAAGAAAGGAACGAACAGAGAAGAAAAAGAAATTCTTATGAATGTGATAAGCAATTTTAAATCCATGTTTCCTTTGCTTGTTTCATTTTTTCTAGCCTTTTTTTTATATCTTTATTTTTAATTTATGATTGTATTTTGCAATTAAGCTTATAGGGCATGCAACAGCTTTTGCTTTGGTAAAATTGCATAAAATCTCGGTTTCACGTCTATGAATATTTATGAACCGTTAAGCTAAATGCTTTTTCGTAATTTTTCGGATGAACTTTCATCCCTTTCTCCCCCTCCCCCCCTTCTCTAACCACGTAGTCCCAAAGACAAACTCGGTATGCATGAATGCATGCTGCCTGATTAGCATACGGGACCCATTCACTGTTATTAGTAATTTAGCGTAGCGGTATTAAAAGCTGTGAACAAGGCAACGTAATATTTCGAATGCATAATGGGAGGCACAGCCCTAATGAAATTGATAGGAATAGAATGTCTCCCCAGTTTGACTTCTTGCTCGTAATTAGGGAGGGGTAAAAATATAATCTAAAGTTCGCCAGCGAATTAGGGGTCTGGTAGACCCTACTCGGGGTATAGGTGGGGTGGATTAAAGTGGATTGGGCAAAAATGACCCGCTAATAGAGCCGTTTCGAAGAAAAAGAATTATCATACGGGAGTACTTAAGCTCGATGCTGATGACTTTATTTAGGTCAATGATTGTAGCCACAGCGAATGCATTCAGTTCCTGCCAGTAAATGCATGACCGTGCGTGATTCGGAATGGAAATTTGTATGAAAGGGAAAACTGCGTATGATTGCAGAGAATGAGTCATGAACACAGGCATTTAACAAAGCGGCCACAATTCCACAGTGGCAGAGAAAGTCCAGATCTGTTCACTGATTATATGTATGAAGCGAACATTGATGCGTTAAATATGAGGAAAAACCATCAAATGACTGATTGCATAACTGAATAATTTTAAAGGCGGTCGCATAACTGAATAATTTTAAAGCAAATTTAACATGTGTATTTATTCTTCTTAGCAGGGAAATCCAAAGTTTCTTCATCTATCAAATATAGAAAAGGGGTTAAATATCTCGGCAAATCAATAAATGACTGATGCTTTCTATATTCTATGAATTAATAAGTTTAAATCAGATTTAACAAACATATTCTTCATAATAATACAATTGTGTGATTATTGGAAGAACCCCCTGTAATTATAATGAGTGAGATATGAATCCGAAATTCATGAAAGTCATATTTGTATAGCTTCTGAGAGTCATTATCCGCTCATATGTTCAAGATATGAAGTGTACTCAGCAGATTACACTAAATAAAATCAGTACCTGGCTACTTTTTATGTTGTAATGGAATTGTTTTTAAATCATACAAAATGCTGATACAGTTGCTATTCTTGTGATAGTTAGAAACACTATGAATGATTATAGTGAGTAAATCATGAACAACGAATATTAAAAGTGATCACGGGCGAAAAATCCACTGACATTTGTCAAGTGTATGGAATTAAGTTTAAATAATTAAATCTCACGATAAATCAACAAATGACTGATGAAATCTATATAATATTGTTAAATTATTTTAAAGAAAATAAGATTTTTAAAACCTACCTCGGTTCATGTAGTGACAGGGGAAGTTAACATTTGTTCATTTGTTAGAAGTGTGATGAGAATTTCGATGAGTTATATACCAACAAGATACATAACTGTACGATGCGCCTTACCTGCTATACTTGAATCCTATTAAATGAGATACGAATTTTTAAAAGAGACTATTGTATTACGGTATTAACGAAATCCGATACTCACGACATTCATTAGTTCAATTAAAAGGGTTCATTTACAGTTAGTTATGTAGTTATTAGTTCAATTACATTTTCATAATTGTTATTTGTATTATTAAATGATTTCTTATTTTTCTACTCTCGTTACATCTAAAAATTTTGAATGTATAGTTTTTTTTTCTTTGAAGAACCGAGGTACTTGTAAACCAGTTAGATATGTTCCATTCAATATTTTCAACAAAAAGAAAAAATGTTAGTGGTAACGTAAACCCTCCAACAAGATTACCTGCATTGGAGAATCTACCATCCGCTCATGAAAGTATATTTTATCATCCTATTCAAGATATCAATATATTTGGAAAGAAACTGGTGAGTACATTTGACAGGGAGTGAACTGCAATAGAGTATACGCAATTTTAAATACTGTGTCACATTTCTTTATAAATTGTTATTTCTCAAATTTTCATGTTTATTGATAATCAATAATATGTGTATTTAAATTCAGTGTGAAAAATTAAAAAAAAAAGACTTAATAATCTTTCCCTTTTTTCTTTTAACTAGCATTAATTAGCAATCAGAGCATGAATCTGTCGCTTATTATTGGAGAAATCTAGGAGAGAATAAATACCCTAATATGCGAAGAAACATAAAATACGCCATTCTTCGATGAAGCTGCCAGTTACAACCATTTTCGCATTGCCAAGTTCACATGGCTTGGACTTTGATAGATATGTTTCTTTCTTTTGTACATACACACTTCGTTCACATATGAAAATGGGATATATACTATTCACGGTGGATATGCAGAGGCAGACACAAAAAGGTTATCGGATGGATACCACTGGAGCAAGCCAAAGTGGCATACGAAAAATTATCTTCCTTCTCGGATATTGTCAAATTTCAATGCATTAATATTAATTTAATCAAATTCCATAAGATTTCTAACTTTGCATTATAACCGAAATTAATATTGATTTTTTCAACATTACTGTATATTTCGATATTCTTTATTTAAAATAAAAAAAGAAGATTTATTTACTTTATTCAAATTAATTCTTGAGAGAAAGTTTACTCTCGCTCAAGAATATTAGAATATATTTCTCTCAAGAATATCAAGAATATTACCTTGTATAGTAAAAGCTATACAAGGTTACGAAAATGATGCTAACTTTGTACAGCTTTTATGCAATGTACAAATATTTGATTTAAATACCGAATAAGTGTGATTAATATTACCAAACTAAATAATATTCCAATATAATCCTACAATTTCATCAAAAATATGGAATAAGATTTCACTTTTCATCACCTGAGACCAGGGTATGTGGTAATTTTAAGATTCGACTCACTAAAAGCCGATAATTTTTCTATAATATATAAAAAGCAAAATACTACATTTATATATGCGTTAGTTAATAAAGGGTATGAGAGGATATTTATCACTCTTTCACATATATTTTGATCTCCTTACATTTATATAACAGCGTCGTCAGTCATGGATTAATTTGCTGCGAGTTATATACCATTATTTGCTAATCTATATCTATACTTATAATAAAGCTCAATGTGTGTGTGTGTGTGTGTGTGTTGGCGCTCTACAGGCCAGACCATTCAACCTACAGCTACCAAATTTGGCACGTGTATACCTTGGAGGCCGGGAATGTGCACCTGGGGGTTATTTTTTCGAATTTTTAATTAGAATTTTATTTATTTAAAAATTAAGCGAAATTTTGACTTGTTTCTGCTATAACTGCCGAAAATATTACAGCACAAAAAAGATTTTTACATGAAGTTAAAGATCAAAAATTTATCTTTTAAATGATACTACTGTTTTAATCTTAAAATTAAATTTCTATTTTTAATGAATTTTTAAATAAATATTTTAACTATGTTTTTCAATAATTTTTTTCGTCAAAAATAAAAATGAGGATTAAGCACGTTTCGCATTCATGAGAAAAAAATAGCTTTTTTCAAAGTGTTGCCATCACATTGATTAAAGCTCTAACTGAAAATAAATTAAATCTTTTTGGAAATGAAATCTGCAAAAATATAATTTTCGTCACGTGTCTATAGGAAATGAAACAAATATGAAATATTATTTTTTCTAAAAAATAAATTCAAGAAAAATTCTTTTATGATCTTTTACACTCTATATATTATTAATCCAATAAATAAGTTTTATTTTAAGGCAAGTTTTGTTTAATATGAACAAGATATCCATTCAAATCATGGCCACACAGCTAATTTGTAAACCTTTAGTAAGATAAAGATCTGTTGCGACAAAAATCGTAAATATTTTATTTAAAAGTAGCAAACGATTATTTTAATAATTATAAATTTTATTTTGTAAATAGTTGTGAAATTCAGATTGGCAACAGTGATATTTTTGGAACTTTTAATTTGTTGTTTAAAAACGATGCTAGAATTTTGAATGAAAATAAGTTGATGTAAATTTGATAATATTATCTATAATGTAATAAGATTTAGTTTCATAATAAGTTTGTCTGCATTCTATTTTTGTTGACGCATGAACACAACAGATTTACTAAAATGGTTTAAATAGAAAAATGATTATATTTTATGTAACTTAATTCAATAAATGCTCTAATAAATAACGAATTTTTGATTTTACATAAAGCTTCTGCTGTCGAAATCACGAATAACAAAATGCTCTTGAAACACTAATATTTTAAATAAAAAGAGTTAATTTCCATTCAACTAAATCAATCACTTAAACTGACTGATTTATGAAAATTTGAATATCACTATTCAATAAAAAAAAAGGATAATTTTAGATTTTCCATCGATCGTTTCAAAAAAAATACGCCAATCAGCGCGCAGGTTTCTAAGAATAATTGGCCTAAGATTATGAAAATGTTGAGTTTTTCTAGATTTTTAACATTCGAAACTTTGTAAATAAGTCTTAGTTGATCGTGGAAAATAGAAACATTCATTCATTTATTTAAAATTTGGTGTGTCCAGAATATTTCTCAGAATATGATACCTTACTGCATTAAATTTAGATTTCATAATTTTTGAAATATATTTATAGGCTGGAACAAGATATTATTATTGATTTCATTTCAATCCTTTTGAAAGCAAAACTAAAAACTGAATTTTATGCTAAATCTGAGAAATTTTTGTTGAATTATTCTTTGAGATATTACATAAATTATCAAAAATATTTTGTAGTTCACATAAGACTTAAATACCGAGATATTCTGTTTGCAATACTCATATTCAATAATAATAGTAATAAATAAATAGCAATAAAGATGATAAATAAAATAAAAAAGCTTGGTTTTATTAAAAAATATCTTTATATTAATTGCAATTTCGTCATTTACATTTTTAATTAAAGTTGAAGTTTTACCGGAAATGGCAACAAATTAGCAAAATATATATAGTAAATTGAACGAAACGATCTAAACAACAGTATAAGTTTGGTATGACTATCAAAATTTGAAGATTAAAATTGTTTTGTTTGAGAATCTATTAAGAGACCAGTTACTTAAAATATTTAATTGAAAATTGTAGCGAGCGGTAATATTGGCGAACCGGCTGGTCGCCAAAGGCGGCTAGTTATTAATAATTCCAAAATCAAGTGAGACAATGCCTCTTTTCGTTTTATTTCTATTCTTTTATAAAAGAAATAATGAATACATTCTCAATTAAAAAATTCTGTTTGTGAAAATAGCGTTTCACAAACATCATATTTTATCCCAGTTTCAAGTTCGCAATTTTGCCTTCAATATTAAAATTGAAAATTGTAATTTTTATCACCTTTTTATATTTGTAAATTGTTTTTCCCAATTTGTCTTATTTCTTTTGAAAAAGGAAAACCATTCATTTTTCAACTAGGAGAGCATTATGAGGTGGAATTTCAAAGTATTATTTTTCAATTTTTAGGATAATAACCATGCACATCTTCCAAGAAAAGATTTACCATATATGCTTGAATATGTTTATTATAAAGTGAGAGCCCATTCTAATATTTATCGTTTAGTAAGAAAATTATTGGATTAGAAGCAAACACTCTTCCTATTGTCTTAGGATCTGGACAGGAAAGAAAAATCCCTAGAAAGTGTACGCTTGAATGGGTTTTTCTGGTTTTCACTTTGATAGAATATTTCTGTGAAAGAACTAAACAAAAATAATACTGAGGGTGGGAGATTTAACCATAAAACACTATTTCCAGTTTAAAGAAATGATTTCTCATGTACAATATTTTGAAATACAAGAAATCATTTTTGCTGAGAGGAAAAATTTAGCATTAATTACATGCTTGGCAATTCGTTTAATATCTTGAATCTCGCAATGGTCTATTTCTTCACCAACATTTACATAATGTTGGGAACTGCTATAGAAGATGCCTTCCGATGCAAACATTAATATTACAAGAGCCTCCTACTTAAACTCTCCTCCGAATGCACCCTAGCAGAGTGAGAGAGAGACGGAGACAGTATTAAATAAAAATGCTGCAAGTATGTGGAGTGGCAAAATCTCGTCCGACGAACTTTTGACGTTAACGTCAGAGCCGGAGAAGTTGGTAAAAGCAGCAACAAGAATTCGTCGCCTTGACAGCGCCCATCTATCTTGATACAAAGCTGTAATTTATTCTCACGGACAAACCCCGTCACTTGTTTGTGCCTGATCAAGGCAAAGCAGCGGGCTCTAATAGAAAGAGTTTTGACTAGACCGACTTCAATTACCTGCAACGAAAAGGGCTGCAAGAATATAATGTAATTGAGCAGACGGCGCCTGTAATCCTTTTAAGGGACCCGAGTCTTGGCTTGAAGAATGAAATTTGATGATAAGTTAAGCAGAACTCACAACTTTGTAATTGGCCGCCGTTCTTTAATGATATTGGTGAAGCGTCGTGATCCGCTGACAGTAATTAACTAATTTCGTGGCTCAATAATTATGGAAAGCTGTCGATGAAAACAAAAGAAGGCTCTTGTCTGCGGGTAATCGAGCGATCGTTTAGGGGGGCCTACGACAGATCAGATTTCCATTAATCTGCATCGAGCTGCTCACGACTCCACGACTGTCGATTGATAGACGTCCGTATAAAAGAAGGGAAATCAATTCATCATCGACTCATATTAATTATTGATCAATGAAAATATGGAAGAAATATGATTTCACAAGTCAGTATAAAGATGGATTTTTTTTGCTAATAAATTATTCATCTAGCTCGAAAGGATACATCAAATCATATGTAAAGCTAAACAAATGCAATTTTAAATGAGGATTTTTGCAAAGAAGGAGTTATTTTAGCTAATAAACTAGTATTAATGAGATACTCGCGGATCTACGACTGTCGATTGATAGGCAACCATATCAAAGAAGGAAAATCAATTCATCATTGGATCTTATTAATTATTGATGATTAGGAGCATGGAATATATACGATTCCTGAGCGGGCACAGAGATGAATTTACTTTGTTCATCATGCTCATTTAGTTCGAAAGAATATTTTATATCATATGCAAAAAGGTTTTTCATATCTTTGATAAACAGGGTTGAATATGCAATACTTTAAATAATTGTATTTCTGCAGAATGGAAGGTATTTAAGGTAATAAACTAGATATAATGAACTGCTTTTGCTTCAAAAATTAACGATTGACAAAAAGAAGGAAATTAATTCATCATTATCATCCCATTATAATTATATTGACATTAAGGATTCTAATGTCAATGTTAACTCCAATTTTCTTTTTTCTTTAATACCGATACTTATTGAATATTAAATTTGTGTCCTAATATCAAAAATAATACTATCAATTTTTTCCTGTCATGCACTATTTCTTTTATTTCAAGTACTTCTAATTTACAACATACTAAAAAGTTCGTAATATATTCAAAGGAACAGGAATGACAAATTTTAAGTAGTGAAGCTGTGTATTTAGTTTTTCTCATTCCGTATAATTTTACTGGATATTAGCTGATAAAAATATTTCAATAAGTACTAGACTTGTAGATGGAGTAATTAATAATCGTTTAACTAATGTAGACAAAGCAAAGCTTTAACAAATGCAAAAAGTTGAAACTATACATTGGTCAATGTTAGACAACATATATTTTTAGTATATAAAACAGAATTCAAATAAATTATTTTGCCCTTTTTAGTACATTTGTTGCGTTTTTTCGTAACAAATGTACAATTTCGTAATAATAATGAAGTAACAATTTTTGAACAACTGAATGCATTTATTAACGTTCTATGTTTCAAAAACAAATGCAAAGCATAAACTCATTTATTCAAAGTATTTATTTTATTAGACTAAAAGGAAGTGCCGTGACAATTATAGTTATAGTAACTTACTGAATAATGATTTTGTGCTTTAAAATCTTGAAAAAAGTCGAGTGGAATGTAAAATACATTACTTTAGCTTCTGGATTCCTGCGATATGGTACTAATCGAAACTGCTTAGAAGTAGAGTATAAACCACATGGATGAAGACTTAGAACTATAAATCTTCAATGATTGAAACAAGAAAAATTAACTCCATCATTTCCTCCATCATTGCAAAATTACAGCATCAAAACTAGTCAAACAATAGACCCAAATTAAAGAGATATATGAAAATATTGCTCGAGAAACCAAATTAAAATCAGTGAAATATTTACAGCAAATTTAAGGTTTTTTATTTTATTATAATGCTGCCAATTTAATTTTATTCATTTGACTCGATAAGAATATTTGAAATCATAAATACGCGGATTAAATAAGCACTATTTCAAATAATTCACTCTAAAGAGGAATACAAAATTATTTAATAAACCCGTAGCACAAAATATTATAAAAATAAATCTGCTATTACTTGATTAAAAACTTTAGTATACTATATTTAGAAAATATAAAAATTCTTTTAAAATTCATGTTCGTCGCCAGTACTAAGTGAAACATCAATCCATCAGCGTGTATTATTGGTTATTTCAAACGGGCGTTATTTTTCTAATTGTTGTGTGTTCCATATAGGTGTGTTTAAATCAACAAATATCGATAAATAAAAAAAAGGAATTAAAGAAACTAATTTTTATAAACTAAGATTCCACTTACCTGTATCTTGTTCCTCTTTATCTCGACATTACTTGATTTCATGATTCAGTAATAGATAGTTCTTTAATCAAACTAAAAGCAAACACATTATCTATAAGCAGTTTAATAACAACTGAAAAATTCAATATGGATATAATTTTTCTTTTTGTTATTCTTATACTTATATCAAATAATACAAAATTTACTAGATTGGCAAAGTTTAAGATAGTTGTTTATCAAATTCATATTGTTTTATGTTTATAGATATATATGAAAGTTTCTATTCAATGAACTTCTATTTAACGAAATATTCTTCTTAATAAAATTTCCTTTAGAATCTTGATGTTAAACGACATTTATAAGTTTTGACTCTCGGTGTTACAAAATATAACTTTCTATTTAATGAACTGTCTTTTTTTATGCAACTCTTCGCAACTTCTCATTAATCTATGTTCCCACAAAATCAACCAAATTGGCCGCCGGGAAATAGGCAAAATCTGAAAGATATGGGTAACGAAGGAACATAGTATGTTGCTGTCTAATTTTCTCCATGTCGATAAAGACACTGGGATTGCTGAATATCTTACGAAGCAAGACATATTGCAAAGTTCTACGAAATATAAGGAATACACTTCAATGCGTGATAAAGATTATATTAAATAAATTATTAAAAATAAGAAAAAATTATAAGGGCATTTCGAAAGAGATAGCAGTTTTAAGAAAATGTTACAGATTATACATTTTTAAACTAAACATAAATGAACATTTTTATAAAAGAAATATGTTCCATGCATTAAAACTACACAAAGCAAGCTTGCAACCGTTATATATATAAATATATATAGAGATTAGGACCTGCGCCAAAGCCAAAAACGTATATTAATTTACTTTTAATTCCTTTTTTTCTTTTAAAATTTAATTTTTTAAAAAATTATTACGCTGATTTTCCTTATAGCGAAATTTTTAAGAGGAATAATGAAGTTCGTTAAATAAAGATTCGATTGTTATTTATATATAGGACAAAAATCATTTTTTAAAGTGAAATTTCAACTGCTTCATTTGTCACAAGATTTCTCTTCAAAGCATTTCATTTGTTACTGTCAAGTTACATTAATTTATATGCATGCGATAACTCTAATTAACAATATCATTACTTCATACGATCACCTGTTCTACTAATGAAAAAAAATATTATGAAAAAATAAAAATATTATGCAAGATAAAAGAAGAAAAAATTATTTCACAGTAAATAAGAGTACTTTTTTATTACGAAATGTTGTAATATATTTATTGTAAATTTTATTACAGACATTAATCATAATAGTTATCATTCATTTTGAATAATAAATATTTGTTCGTTTATGTAAACGTTACAGTATTTCCATTGTTCTTGAATATTTTTTTTGCATAAGTATTAGAGATCTGTTTAAAGCTGTGACTAAAAAAAATTCGAAAATATTTACCCATACAGTTTAAAAATCATATTTTTGCAATAATGGAACGTCTTTTTTAGGTAATATTAAATATTTCAATTTAGTATCCGCACTTAGTAATTTTCTTTTTATGTGTTATGCTTTCAAAATATAAAATGATTCGTATTAGGATTATTTTAAAAATTGTTACATATTTTTCCATAGAAATAATTTTAAAAAAAGTTTGTGTTTAATATTTTGTTAACAATTGAAATATAAAGAGGAAGAAAGGCTGTGAAATAACATGCACAATAATTAATCATGCACAATAATCAATATATTTCTTATCCTGAGGTTTCAATATTGTATGCACTTTATACGCATTTCTAATAAAAAGAAAATTTTTGTGGGGAATGAATGCTTTTGTTGAAATGTGTAGTCATAAATGATGAAATTTTAATTCATTGAATACTTTTAAAAAAAACAACGGTAACTTACCCTTTAAAAAGTGTAAGAATCTACAATTTAGAAACAGGAATATTCAAATAAATGCAAAAGTTTAATATGTTTATTCAAAAGCATTAATCTGCAACAAAAAAAACTTTATTAGAACTTAATTTATTTCTACTTTAAAAATATATAAAAATAATTTTTATAAATATAATTCTTAAATCAAGAAATAGGAGAAAAGAGTTTCAATATAAAGAAATAATTGATAGTAGATAAAGAAATAATTAGTAGTGTGATTCTTATTTAAACTTTAAGCATCGCTACAACAGTAGCTTTCAAAATTAGTTTTCTTTACTTAGAATTAAAAAAAAAGTAATGTAAAAATTTCATATATAATGCATTTCGAGTGATTACAAAAATATTTAATTTTGCAAATTTAAAGCTTCATTTTGAAACATAAAATTTAAGTTTATAATTTTTCTCAGCAAATCTTAAGTTTGTTGACTAAAATTTTTGAAGCCTTAAATTCTCAATGATATTTTTCTTTAATTTTTATCCTTTCTTATTTCTATTAAGAGAAAAATTTTCATTTTATTTCACAAATGGATTATTTCATTCAACTTATACTTATTTGATTAATTCTTGAAATAATTTTATCAGCACAAAATAGCATCTTATATCGAAGTAAAGGAATCTTAAAAGTTGCTAACTTGCGAAATGTTGAAATATTGGCAGTTTTGAAAATGAAACAGAATCCAAAGGCTTTCATGGAAATCTAAAAGCTATTTAAATATACAAATCATTGATGATGAAATGAACTTCTTTAAAATAAAGCAATAATGTTACTTTACTGAAACTAAATTGCCAATTTTAACCCAAGTAAAAAACATTTCTAGTAATGGCATAATGATTAAGTCTAGACATTTCTGTTAGTTTTGGTACCATGTTAGAAATCAAATTTTGCTTACATTTAGATTAATTTGCCTAAACGTTCTAAAGACACTTCTAACTTAAATATTTCAAGCCTTTTTTAAGACATTCATCGTAAGCAAGATATATAAAGAACTCATTACTGAAATTTACTTGAATTTTATTATGCGCCTTTTGGACATTTAAATTTTTTTGTTTGTTGTTCTTGTGTTAATGATTTAAAACTAAATAGAACCTTCATGTTATATTACATACATATTTATGCTTAAAATTCAATATTTTCGCAGAAAAATTAAATTAAAAAAAGCATTTTAAAACAAATATTTTTCTATGGGTATTTTAAACATATTTATGCATAAAATTGTGCTATTTTTGTAAAATATAAGAACAAGCCTTTTTTATAGAAATATTTCCTAATATATACACTTATTTCTTTAGAAGTACAGCATTTACTTTGAAATTTTTTTAAATGAATATGTTTTTGCTTTGAAAAACTTTTCCCGCATATTTCATAAACATTAACGCTTAAAATATATTATTTCCGCGCCTCCACTTTATTGTGAAATATTCATATTTACATAAATAACTTAATCCCGTGGTTTTTGCCTTAAGACAATATTTCAAGCTAACATCGGTCGAACTGGAAGTCGAAACCATTCTAAATATTGAGCGAGTGACTTGTAGGATACCATACACGCAGAAAAGAAATCCGATACCATCGTATCCCAGTCATTTACTGTCGAAATCACCCTTTCAGCACTTATCAATTTCCTTTTTAAATCAAAAGAAGTAACCACTAAATTTACCCAAAGTTGTCGAGCGAAAAAGTCAATTTCAAGTTCCCGTACACAATCAGGTCATCAGTAAATCTTTGATCCACATAGAAGAGAGCCAGCTGTTGCTATGGTGATAATCTTCCTGCTCCCGAAATGAATGACAGCGTTATATCCCAGTGATTAAAATGAATAAATGGAGAATGATAAGTTTCCCTGCTCTTAGTTAGCGTCCCGTCCCCACTATTTGATCGACAGCTAGAAAATGAAGTATCTGCACCTTTTAACACATCCTGATGAAGGCATAGATCGCAACAAAGACCTTCTTGATTGCTTTCCGAAGCAAGAAGATACCAAATTACGGTATGCAAGGGTTTATTTGGCTTGTCGCGGACCCTGTGGTTTTCGCCAACAACACAATTAGCACTAGTCCCTCAGATGACTTCAATACTCAGTTGTCAATAGAATCTTTCTATGACACTCTCGCATTCCAGTTAAAGGAGCTTCCTTCTTCATTTGCGGCTATAGTTTCTCTTTCTGTCAACAGATAACTTACTTTCTAAAGGCTGTGATTTTCGTAGTCTTAAAGTGCAAGTTGTAAGCAGCTTCAAGAGTTTATTATTATTATTGAAGAATATTTATTTCATTTCTTTTTACACAAAAACAAATCTATAATGTCACAATTTAAGACAAATCGTGAATTTCTCGAGAATAATCATGCTTTCAAAAATGTTATAATATTTTCTAGCAAAGGAAAATAATTGATTTACATCTGAAATGTGATGGTGGGGATGTTATTGTATTAGTTTCATTTGCGTAAGCTCTTAGGAGTCTATTTCTGATCAAAGCTGATAAATTCTTGAAATGCCAGAATCGTCATCTTAATTGACATATCCGAAAATTAGTGAGCATTATTTCGCCATTTTGTATTTCCTGCAAACTTCAATTAACGCTCATCGCTCAATTATTTTATCGTAAACCATAAAATTTTCGCTTTGAGGATACGGCAAATTGCTCATACGGCAAATTGTTTTAAGTCAATTTTTCCAAAATTTGAGTTTTCACATTATGGGTCTCACTCGATAATGTTTAAAAAGTGGCAAAATATTGTATGTAACATTGGGTTATGTAAACAATTTAGTTATTTTTCGCGACATCTTAATATTCAAGATTCACGAAAAACGTCTAAAAAATTCACATAAAATTAATAAAAAATGACTTTAATATTTTGTCATCTCAATACAGAACTATAAATGGTTGTAGCTTTAGAAATATTAAAAACTGTCATAAACCTTTTAAATATTTATATTTAATGTATATATGGCAAATAAATCCGAGAATTAATTATATCGATTAAAAAACTTTTTCGTTCGTCACTTGTTCATTCTAATTCTGAAATTCATAGTAACATTAGGAGTTTTAATGATAAGTTTTTTTTTCTCTCTCTGTTGAGATTGAACAGAGATATTTTAATTTTAAATGATCCTATGTCCCAGTTCCTGCTATTTTTTTGATGCAATTTTTATATTATTTTATCCGCGACTTTCCGGTCCCTCGAAGAGTGACAGGAATATCAGATCGACAACCCTATTGATTTGGAAAAGAGAGTCATGGTTTTATTGCTTCGTAACTGGGCGACCGTAAAATTTCGTATTATGCCTGACATAACTGTTCATCCAAAGTCTCAAGCGGCATATTACATGGGGATTCAACTCTGTTTACGTCTCTTCAATTTACTCGAATGGAACTATTTAACATCACAGGAGTCTTTTTTACAACTCCTTTCACAAAGTGTACGAGAACGTAGCGTTTAACTTTCTTTTTTCCCGAAAAAGAGAGAGATCCAGTTTTAAAGCTGCATCAAAGAAATGAAGTACTAAATGGAGTGAGTAACTGTAAATGCCAGCCTGCCTTCAAACAGGGTAATGGTGGAGGATTTTTTACACTCTTCTCCAAGTACGCGCTGATCGAATCTTCAAACTTGAATTCCACCTCCCCACCTGCTCGCTCAATCGGTTTTTTCCCCCTCCGCTCCAACCCTAGTCTTGCTTGAGACTTTATTCGTTCTGGTTTCCAGCCCTAGGCTGTGACCTAAAGAATAACGTTTTAGTGATGGAATTGGGTCTTCGTTTTATTTATTTATTTATTTTTTCCTTTCATTCGCTAAGTTTTTACCTTTCCTTATTTCTTTCTTTCTCCGTTTCTATTATTTTTTCATTTCGATGCAGAATATATCTTGATTCTATTGCGCCATAAGATGTGCAACATGTCCGAAGTTTTTTTTTTTTTTCATTTATTTTGAAAAACTTAAGGTACAAAAGTGTATCTCGATTTCTTTGTACAATTGTTGCGGCAATATTTTATGAGGAGAGGTCTGTATTTCTGACTGAGTTCAAACATGATTCTCTTATTTTATGCTCCATGTTTTGAAAAAAGTATATCTTTCTACTATTCAAATGTTAGATTTAAAGTACAATATTATGAATAAAAATTCCAGAAATACTATTCATATTTTTCTTAACGTTTGTTTTTTCATTGAAACAAGAATAATACGTTGATTGCTTAGAGTACAGTAGAACTCTATAAATAGAGTTCTACTGAACTCTATAAATATAGTTTAATTCTATATAGAACTCTATAAATAGAGTTTAATTGAAACTGGACTGAATCTCGATAGTAAAATATATAGATAATTAATGAAAAAACGTTACTTCTTCGGAAAAAAAAACAAATATTTTTTTATAAAGTTCTCATTTGATACATAATTACATAAATAATCATGTTAGCCTTTTATATACTTGAATATTGTTTTACAATGTCACTGCTTGAACACATCAATCAGTTATTTCATAGGCTTTACTCATTTATACTAGAGAAAATTTTGTATATGGTTTCCTATTTTTTTTTCCTAATTTAATTAATTTAGCATAAATTAATTCAATTAATTTATGCTAAATGAAAATTAAATATTCCTTTTATTCGATAGGATATAAAGAAAAGCGATTCTGAGGAAATACAGGCGTTTATTAAAAAGTAGCCTTTTGTGTGAAAATTCTCTTTCACTTGAATTAATATTTTAGAAGTAATTCAAAACCATATATTAAGTTTCGATGAAACTGGCTTATATATATATTTTATAACCATATATTTTAACTGGCTTATTATTGTACCTAAAGAAATCGATTAATATTTTAAAATTGTGACACTAAATAACACTAATATTAAGATAAATAGAATTGTATATAGTTAAAATCTGGTATAACTATAATACATCCATTCATAGCATTTCATGTTTATTTTTTTCTGTTATGTTCTGTCTTTGAAAAGTAGCTAAAAACAAGTAAATATTTTTAAAAAATTCAATTCGATTCCTACTTAGGTTAACTAAGAAAATTTTTATTTTAGTTACTTTTTATCAAATAACTATCAAAACAATTATTAAATATCAAAAAATTATTGATTTTCGCAAGAATTGAATTCGCATTCTTCACCTTCAAGTGAAAAATACTGAAATTCTTGCATTTTACCGATTGAGCGACTGCCTGTTGATTTCAATTTTCATTAAAAACTGCTAAAACTCTATTTAAAATTTTAAAAATTAATTAAGTTTAATTAATGAATTGATACAAGTTTAAAAAATGTATCCATTACAAATTTAAAAAATGTATTTGAACTTGAGTGGATGAGTAAAAAGTATTTTATTAGCGATTGAAAATTTGAACAAGATCTATAAATATATACAGGGAGAGTGTGAACTAATAATAGGAATTGAAAAATAAAAGATGACGTTCGTTTTAATAGGACTTGGTATTTAATCAGTTTTACTATCATAAAATTTGAAAATATGAATTTAATGAAATTATCATCATCATTTTTAGTTATTGCAAAGCTTATTATCGAACAAAAACATAAAAAAATTGCAACATAAGATGTAAATAATTGAAGGAATTGGTAGTTTTGTATAAACAAAACCTTAATTTGATATATATAAATTAAAATATTATATGAGCAAGATCTTGATCGAAAACTAATTCAAAATTTCCATAATCCAAAAGAACCATTTCAAAAAATTAAATTTTTCTTACAACTTTTGAAATTTAGTTCTTTTTGTCACAAATGAATGCAGCCAAAATTTGAAATGACTTTGTTTAATTAAAATGAAAAAAAAAAAACACCTACATTTCAAAAGAGTCTTGCAAAAAGCATTTCGTACTTTTAACAAAAAACCGCAACCAAAAACTAAGAACATTAGTATGAATGACAAACAAGCAATATCCCAAATGTTATGGGAAATAAAATGAAAGTCATAAATGATTGATAAAATGATTTTTCAAAATATACTTGCTTAAGTACTATTTAATTTCGTTAAAATATTTCCGTTTATTTCCTTAAGAAAGCCTTATAAAAAGTATTAACTGTCTTAGATATAAGTCACAAACTTATTCCATCTAAAAATGTTGCTCTATTTACAATAGCTCAAGTTTAATTTTTACCTCGTTTAAGTATATATTTACTTTATTAATTTAATATAATTGAAATTATTGTATTATTTTACAATATAATTAATAATATATTATACAATTAATAATAATATATTATAATAATATAATTATATTATTATACAATATAATTTATGTATTATATTGTATGATTGAATATAATTGAAATTTAAGTATATATCTTACCTTTTAATGCATTACATCTGAATTTTTAAAGATGAGTCAACAAGTTTTTTTTTCTTGATCAGAATGCATTATTAAATATCAAAATTGTTAAATCTTTTTGAATTTCTTATGTTAGCACATTCCTTAACAGGAGGCACCAAGGGTGGGGGTGGGGGATGAGAAGTCACCGATGAAATTGAAGGGCTCTAATTTCCCTAGAGAGGATGACAATGTTGTGGGATCAAGTTATCACCATCCTAAAACGGGGCGTTTCTCCAACGAGAGAAGATGGGTAGTGGCTAGTGATGACCCTTAGGAAATCAGTCTCAGTTTTGTACCTCCAGCTGTTGCAATGATGGACATTCAGATAAACTCTAGCGCTTAAATAAGGCAAGTATAATTCCAATGTAATAAGTTAATTCATTAAATAATAAAATGCAAAACATGTTTATGATAAAAAAGTTACACGTTACTTCTAGTTTATTTTGTATTATATCACTTACTTTATCAATTTTTACACAACTATCTATCTATAAGTGAAAAATATAATTGATGTAAACTATTAATTTATTCAAATAAAAAAATCTTCAAAATTGAAACATTTCTTAGAATTACAACAGCAGGGAGCTCTATTTTAAATACAGTTTTTTAAAAAATTTGGATTTTTTTTTTACTACTTATTTCGAAGTTCAGTTTTTCATTTTTATATCTGTCAATATAAGGTATAAAAATGAGTCACACAAAGAACCAACCTCATTTCTATCCAACATTCTAGCTGCGTCATAAAATCTGAATGAAGTAAAAAAAAGTTTATCTCACCCTCAAAATATATCATTAAAGCTGGGAATTTTCTCTTATCTTTCCTCTGTACTCTTTTATTCTCCTCCTCAAAATGTATCCTGTCGTCCGCGAGCTGAAGCTTAGTAATTCTTTCCAATTGGAGTCATTTCCAGCGAGGGCTTTGGGTGTAATATCTCCTTCCCTCGGTAGCTTGTCCCCAGGGTAGGTGTACCACGGGGAGTCGTTACCAGTGATAATTCATCCCGGGACCAAGATCTGACACCGTGCTAATTGGGAATCATCCGCCAAATGAGTTGTTGATAGTAACGCACTCGCAAATAGCAGGGGGGGAATCCATAGGTGAAATACCCAAGAGCAGTTTCCTGGATTATCTGCATGCTGCGCTAGGTCAACAGGATGTTGTGATAACGCATGAAATCTCTTAAACGACCACAAATTCGATAAAGTGGTTAAAATGGAAAGCTACTGTGTGAGCGCGAAGAATCGCCGCTTCAGAGGATGGACGATGACTCCTTGTGTGGTGATTTCATTTTCAAATAATATATTATCGTATTGTTAAGTGCGTAAATTTCTGTTGTTTCTCTTGGCAAGTATCGATTAAGTGGGACATTTTCATTACTTGCGCTTTGTTATAATTTGTATTAGATTTTTTAATCTAATTTAGTAATTTGTGTTGTGTAGATTAAATTAATTTTTATTGCAATTTTTAAATTAGCGTTCCAGTACGGACGTTTAGCATGAATCTCTCAATTTCAAATGTGGCTAGATAATGGATATGATATCTGTGCATGCAAATCCCTTTCCAAACTTCCACACGGCGTCAGTGAAAAGACATCCGATTATGACACATTTAATCTGCATTAGACCTAGATGCACGTTATCTAGGAAATTGAGTTTCGAACCCATGATCCTACGATCTCAAAATGGAGTCTCTGCTACCAAGCTAAGAAGTCCTAGGTAGACATGCTGAATTATATTGGTAAAATTTTTAAGAATTGTTCACTTATTTTTTACATGCCAGGATTCACTCCATTTACTTTAACTTAGGAGATTTTGTGAAAAGAAGTGAATTTATCATTTGTTAAAAGAAAGGGACATATATTTTTTGTCTAATCTAAAATTACTATAAATATTTGAGATTAGTTTTACTTATTAATCTAAATAGAAGCATTTCCCCTCATTTCCTTAAGACTCTAATAATGCCTTTATTTTTTAATAAAATTTAATTATTTAGAAACATTCTAGATATTAACAATTCATTTTAATCAAAAGGTTCCAACATATGTTTTCAACAATATAAACCCTATCAGTCCTGAAAATCAACAAAACACTCGAACCTCGGAATGCTGAAATAACCGATTTCCGTTTTTAAAGATTGGAAAAATTCCTTACTCTCAGCAAAACCAACCATATATTAATAACCAATCACATATAATATTTTGTAATTTTAAGGGGTTAATGTACAAAAGAGGACACTTTCAGCCGATGGCTCTGAAGGAAATTTGTAAATGAATGTGTTTGACTCATCCTCCCTTCAAGGTGAATTCTTTGAACGGACAAAGCCTCGGATATACAATCTTTGTACTTTGCTTGAAAGCATTTCGGATTCATACGTATTGAAAGAGTTAAAACACAAACATAAAATAGTATACGTATAGCATGTTAATTTAGAAGTAAATATATGCGATAACTCTATAAAATTTTTACATGCTCAGACAAATTTGGTTCGCACTAACTGCCATAAACCTATCAACTATATCAACTATAGAGACTTACTTATGCCAGCTTTAAATAAACCAGTATTGTTTCACAATTTTCTAATAAAAAATGGTATTTCTTCCATGCACTTCCGGATCTCGATAAAAAAAATTAAACGCTAGATGCTCAATACTTTAATATAGTAAATATTGAAATTTTTAATAGATTGACAACATAATAGATTTTTATTTCATGTTATAGATTATTACATGAATATCATTCCTCTATCCACTATCTTAATATTTTTTGGCTAGTTAGGCTTATTTTTAATTAATTTATCTATTCAATTAATTTATTAATGTATTATTAATTCTATATTTATATCATTATATATCTATTTAATTAATTTATTATCTTTTTAATTACTTTATTAATTTAGAGTTGTTAAAAATAGAAAAGAGTCCCTACAATAATTTATTGGATAAGTTCTTAATTTATCTTTAATAGAAAATGCTATTAATTCTTAAAATTAAATTAAATTCTAAACTTGTTATTCAATGCTTACTCGTTATTAAATTAATCCTTACTTTTTTAACCCAGTAATCCAACATCAAGATTAATTTTACTGAAAAATGAATGAATAAAAAATATCCCAGTTAAGTATCCGAGCAATCAAAATCTAAAATTGAATTACAAATAAATAAAAAGAGAGTATTTATATTTTAAAACAAATAATTAAAAAATATTTTGTATGAAATTAACCAGTTTTATTGATGGGGCTAAATCTCAGTACATTGTTGTAATTTTAAACCTACAGGTTTACTTTGCATTTTTTTACATTTGGCATGTTTCTTTAAACAACCCTTTAAAACAAGAAGGTAACGAAAACTTTTTGAATTTTCTATTTCTCAATCACAAGAAAAACAAATGAAAACCTTAAATCAAAATAAGAACAGAGAAACAAGAAAAAAAAAATCAAAATTAATTCTCGTTGGCGCACTCTTTGTACAGCAATGAAATGACTGTAAAATATAAAAGAATTGTTTTTTTTTTAAATTTAGTTTGAGGTTTTTTATATATCTGTAACTAAACACTTTGCATACAGCCGCTTCTTTCAGTTAATTATACTATCATTAACAATCTTTGTATCTTAAATACGACTCCATGTTTGTAAACATTTTAATCCGAATGACTTTTGTCTGGAGAATTTCAGAGTAGCTCTCGAGTTTCATAAAAGTTTAATATATTACTAGCTTTGAACGAGAATTAAAATGAAAGCATTAAAGCTTATTGTTTTAATAAACGTAAGTAGATATAATGAAAGCATTATTTTGTTAAGCAAACTAATTTCCACTGAACCTTCATTATTCATATTTCCTCCAGCTAATTTTCATGTTTTCTATTAGAACCTCCTCTAACCCACACGGAGCATTCTGGCATAATGTACATTCATTTGCATTTTTAGAATGCAGATATTATGCTCGCGTGTTATTAGTTCGTCGTTCTGTGACAGAAAGATAATACATTTAAATTTTGTGTACGATTTCCACAGAAAAAGATTTTACTGATCTTGTAAGAAAGCTTACGAAGACGCCTGTGCTATTTACAACACCAAAATGTGTGTAAGAGTTAACTGGAACTTATAAAAGGAAATACCTGTCAAAATTTATTATGAATCCTTTCCACATTGTAAGTTTACTACTATATATAAAAGAATAGGCTAACAAAGGAGCTTCGATTTAAGCGGATAATTAAAAACACAATTAGAGGGCTGGACTTTATCATGCAAAAGCATTTGCTGCTGTAATCTAGTCGCATAGTTTGGACATTTATATCGAAGGACTACAATTGCAAGATCTCACCCTGGATACATAATAGCTTGAAGCATTCTTAAAGTGAATTAAGGCTCTAACAAAATTATTCTATGAAAAATATTCAGTTTTGCTTTTTACTCTTGTGCGGGCTTGAATAATGCTACATAATTTTAATCCAGAGTAATAATAATAAAGTTTTTAATTATTATCACCCTCAAAAATTATTTTAATTATTATTAGAAACAGAATGGGTTTATTTTTAATTTCTTACTAAGAAATAATTAGTATAAAAAGTTTCTTAAAGAAAGGTTCAACTCAAAAGCAGAAAATGGTTTTACCCCCTCCAAAAATTTGGAGACTAAACAAAATTTTAAAAATATGAAATATTTCACATAGAAATATTTCCAAGTAAACTGGAATTTTAAGCGTATTCATGATTTATTCTGTTTCCTTTTTATGATATTCATTGAACTTGCATATTTTTGTTTTACAATTTTCAACGCCTCAGGTTTCTCAGTTTCCATTTTCCCCCACAAACTGACAAAAAATTCTACTTTTTAGTCCATTTGTAATTTTTAAAATTATTTTTTTACGAATTCCTGCCTTTAATATGTATTTCATTATCAGAAATGTCATGATATTAAATTATTTTTATTTTTTTACGAATTCCTGCCTTTAAAATGTAATTTATTATCAGAAATGTCATGGAATCTAATTAATTCTTTGCCAAATTTGCCACCAGTTAAAATCAAAATTTAAATACTTTTTTTTTATTATAAAATGATCTCCTCAAAAATGTTCGATTATCTGTTAACGAAGTTTGGAAAATATTAAAAATTATACCATATTTCATCGAGAACAAAAAAACGTACAAAATTCCAAAACATCAGGAAGAGAGTTATATAACTATTACAAATTTAGATTTTTGCAGACATGAAAAATATCAAAATTATAAAACTAAAAAGAGCATAGAAATTGTTAGTATTTTGAATTTGGATGTATCAAGGCTTTAATTCTGATAAAAAGACTTAAATATAAATGAGATAAATCAATGTATTAAGCTTAAGGTGCCCGTTAGATAGATATCCCACTTTGAAGTCATTAGAGGATTAAAAAGGGAAAAATATAGTTCAAAATAATGACTTCAAGAGAATATTACTTGTGCCAGTATATCTCTCTCTCTCTACCCCTGATTAATACACTAGAGGTAAGACTTGAAGACCCGACTTAATAAGATGTACCAGACTTCCATATAAGCGTGGACATTCGGGAATTTTGGTATCAAATCTACATTCTTATCCTAACCTCCATTAAGTTGGTATTATCCATAAGACATAACAGCTGCAAATCAGATGATCCGAGAAATGAAAGAAAAACGTTTAAAACTTAACATTTTAAGAGTACTGATTTAGCAGAGATTTAAAATTGTTTCAGAAAGACAGTTTAGAAATGTATTGCCTAAAGAAACTTTAATCTAAAACTAACAAAACTGTTTAAAATAATATCAAATAAGAAATTTTCTTTGTTCAATACTATCACTAATTTTGAGATTAGCATCAAAAATCGCTTCGGATATATACAGAAATATGCGTTTATAAAAGAATAAAACAGCTCAGTCATTTTAGATCTATATAACTTAACCATTCGAATTATAATAATTAGTATTAACACCAGAAAAGCTGATATGCAGAATACCCACTCAAATTGTGGTGCATTAGCTAATTTCTAAATCGTCAGAGGTAGGTATATACTTCCAACTGGAAAATCTCTAAATGGCATACATAATTTTATTTTATGAAGTTTGAGTCAATAAATTACTACTCAGTCTATCATAAACTGCTGTCAACAGTTACCGCTGAAAAAATTATGAAGACTAGACTTTTATGCCATCTCCTTATTCTATTAGTCTCAGTTTGTAAAATATTTTTGACACACTAATATTTCAAATTAAAAAAAGTTCCGCTGTACTGCGATCAAAACTGACCGAGTTATGAAGCTTTGAATTGCATAATAAGCCAATCGACTACAGCTGTGAAGAAAGGTTATATATTGCCTGGCAAACCTTCTTCGATGTTTCTATTGAAACGATCTGAGGTTGTTTAAAATATTTATTTTCAATTTTTCATAACTCAGATAGTTTTAATTGCGAATTCTAGAAATTTTTTTTTATTTAATAAATCGAGAAAAAAAATATTTTTTTTTGAAACTTACTAATTGAACTAACGCACCGTTTACAAATTTGGGCATCGCAGTTTTTATTAGTAGCATATTAATTGACTCAAACACATAAAATACAACTATTTACGTCATTTAAAGCATTTTTTTCTCAACTGAAAATATTTACCTATCGTAAAAGTTTAGAAAATAGCTACTAAGTCACAATCAGACTGGACACTCTAAGTAACGATTTTCCCCGTAAAACAAACTGTGACTGTTTAAATCTAGTTAATTTAATGTTACGATTAATTCAATTTTTATAAAAGATCTCAAAAATAGGATATAAGAAAGCGTCAACAAAAAACATCTAATAATTTGTTTCATGGCAGCTTAACTTAAAATGTTTGAAAATAAAAAAGGAACTGTTTAGTAATTTTTCAAATTTTCTTTTTATATATTTTGTTTATTAATGCATTCGCATGAAAAAGTATGCTGAGTTATTTTTTAAATTTTCCTTCGTGTTTTACTTTGCCAGTTTTATACCCTTTTTGTGTATGCAAATGGTTCCCATATTTACATTTCTAACAGCCACTTATATTTTTTAAGGCTCATAAAAAAGGAATAAGAAATAAAATAAATTTGAACAACACTGAATAAATGCAACATCTCTTCAACTTTAAAAAAATGTTAGAAGCCAGCTTTTTAAGAGAGAAAAAAGTCCCCGTCTTACTCTACCATTTATCACTTCCTTTCTCAAACAATTCATTATTCAATAGCATTTTAAATTACGAAGGTATCACGGGCTAAAGAATATTTTTAAGGCAAGAGTTTTATTGATTGATATAAGCAAATCGTTAACATAAGAACCATTAAGAAATATAAGCGCTCTAGAAAAATATCCCTGAAAAAGGGGAGATAAAAGGAAATATTAAGGAAAAAAATCTATCTAGAACATTTTGTTACATGAAAATAATATCCAGCCACCATCAAGCACTACAACTTTCCGTGTGACTTTGCTAAATGATGTCTTTAATTACGTTACAAAGAAAGAAATTAATCGAAAGTGACAAGAATCTGTCTCCGAACTAATTGCGTAACGGTTTGGATGAATTTTTTTGTTATTAATTGCTGCATGTGATTAAGTATTTCTTTCATGGTCCCCAAAGTGATTTGTTATAACGCGAAAAAAAATAAATTGTCAACACTATCAGTTTCGCCTTTCGAAATCGGATAACAGATCGTTACAGTCAAAGGTCTTTTTTGCGTGAGATGCTGACAATTTGTTGAATACCCTTCGCCCATCTGTTAAATCTGATAGAATTATATTTCTTGTTTTATCTTTCAAATTAAAATGGGGACGAATTTTGGACAGTTTAATCCATAAAGGAAATTTTGAAAGAAAAATAGCTTTAAAGAGAGAAGAAAAATAAAATCCCATTAATATATTAGTAGCTAGGGGCCATAAAATTTCTTACTTAAAATTTAAAATACACAAGAAATTTTTGAAAACTGTATAAGGTATTATTTGCAGCAAACTGCAATGTTTCTTATTATTTTTTAAATGAGCTTTTATTGTTTTCAGAAAGAGATGAGACGTTCTTAAATATCTAGATATTAAGAATTTATTTTGCGGTTTTTAAAGTGATCTGCTACATTTTGACAAATGTAAATAAAGTTTAGATAACAAATCAAAGTATCAAAGATCAGAATATAAAATCCAAAGAAAATAATTGATTTTTTTTATATGACGAAGACAACACAATTAGTTAAATATACCCTCATATTTTAAATTTAACATATTTATGTTTATTTTTGTATTGTGCATAAAAGAATGGAAACTGTGTTTGACTGGTTTTATCTGCAAAAAATACCGAGAGTAAAAGATAGTTATAAAAAGGGGTAAGAAATTTAAAAAAGAATTTTTTATTTATTATTTATTGCAAACTACAAAAATATGTTTAAAAAACAGATTGTTATAATGCTTATTGAATGGCTTTAGCTACAGTTTGTTGTGGTGAAAGATATTTGATGCTGTCACTTCCTTGAAAATTCCTTGTCTATATATCAAATCTGATGAATTAACCTTTCTTGATTTATCTTGTGAATTAAAAAGGTTTATCCGAGTGGTTTAATCCGAGAAGGAATCTTTGGGAGAAAAATTGTAGCAATGATGAATTAAAAATGAAACTAAATAAATGTTATTTATGCTTTATTTGTGAAAATCTGTAGAAATTTAATTTTTAATGAATTTAGGAAAATATTAATTAACATATTCAACTAAGATTGAAAATTTATATCTAGTTAGGAAGAAACTTTACTTTAGATTGTCTTATTTAAATTGATGTTATCTTTTTTTAAATAGAAATGGAATAAAGCATTCACAGTACAGAATTTCATTATAGTAAGGAGACTGATCTAATGAAAGGTAAGATATTAATTAAAATAATGTATAAAATGTATCATTGGAATTGATAAAAATATCTTTAATAAACTAGTGTGATATTTTTGTTGATATTGATAAAAAGTAATGAGAATATAATCTTAAAATATATGTGATTTGATCCTTTTTTGCATTCGTTTGTTCCCACTTATTTTCATTTTTTATGAAGTAACAATCAAAGGATTTTCCATATTTGTTAATTAAGTAGAATATAATTTATTATATTTCTTTAAAAAAGACAGGGGCAAACGTTTTAGGGAGGATCAATATAATTTATTATAAAACTCAAAAATAACTAAATAGATATCTAAAATTCGTCGCCACTGATTCAATGAAAGAAACTGTGGCTGCAATTCTAAAATTTATATTTTGCTATAAATATGGCTGCTTTGCAATAAGAATGAAAAATTTGCAACTGTATGTCTATTTATTGAGTTTTAAATTATCCAAGATGATTGTGGTTTCAATCAGCTTGAACAATCGAGATTTTATGGCAAATATACTTTTTACATCCTTTTTCAATTCCTACTATTAGTTCACATTCTCCCTATATATATTTATATATCTTGTTCAAATTTTCAATCTTTAATAAAATACATTTTTCATTCACTCAAGTTCAAATACATTTTTTAAACTTGTAGTGGATGACACTTGATGTTAATAAAGTTTATTCAAATATTAATTCATTAATTAAACTTAATCAATTGTAATTATTTAATAAAAAGTAACGAAAATAAAAAATTTCTTTGTTGGCCAAAGTAGGAATTGACTTTTTTTTTATATATATATTACTTGTTTTCCTCAAAATGCAGTTGTTAATAGTGCAGTAAAAGAAGCATTTCTACAAAACAAAATATAATACTTAAGTACATAGAAAATACTTTTCATAAGTCTGTGAATCGTTATTACTGTAATAAAATTCCAGTTTCATCTCTAGCAAAAAAAAAAATTCAAATTCAAAAAATATTTTTTAGAAGTTTAGTCAGCAAATTTTAAATATTAAGTATTTGTAAGCTTCTATTAAATGAATTTCTTTAAAAATAAAATACAAAGATTTTCAGTATATTCAGAGAACTAGAATTACTTTTAAGTACTTGCAATATTAGATCTATCGATCATAGCCTGCTAATAAAAAATAACTGGACATAATGAAAGATTAAAAATGGCTCTTCTTTTTGTTATCCAAATGCTCTTTATTTATAGCCTATATTTGGAAGATTCATAAATGATCATTCTGTTCGTGGCCCTATTTTTGTTTGCTTGTAGTCCAAGTTTGAAATACTGGGAGAGAGTTTGAAATAGTCTTCTGTGAGATTATTTTCGAATAGAAATTTATCAGATTTTGGAAACAATCTTTTTAAATTTGAATTAAAGTCAACAGAAACCACATCATTATCAACTCCAGTTCCCAAACTTCCGCACAACGCCAGTTTCAGGTTTTTGTCATATTCAGGCAATATCCTGAATATATCCCGATATCTTAATATATTTACTATGTTTAAGGACTCATTCAATTTTCTGTTTCCGAACTTAATTCTCGCTTTAAGCCTTCGAACTTAAGACCAGAGACACTCTGATCTACTCTCAGCAGTCCTTTGCGACGAGCTTTTGCGTTAAATGAATTAGAAAAGAGTTTCTTAAACTGTGAATCGCGACTCCATGAGCTGCTATAGTGTAAATTTGGAAACTCAAATGTAGAGTGAAATTGCAATTGCGAAAAATTTCACAGCTCTTTTCTGTTTCAGACTCTTTATCGTATTTGCACAATAGTAGTGGGAAATTCAGCTTAAAACATTTTACTGAATTTACTGGATCTCTGTTTTAAATTGACTCTTTTGTTCTTTATCCTTAATTTATATTTAATTTTCGTAATTGGCTTAGCATTAAAATATTTTTTTATCAAAATGATAGGAAAAAAAGATTTAAAAAAAAGCCTTTTATTAGAAAATCTACTCATTTTCGCAGTGAACGTATAGCATTTTCCTATTTTATTTACTTTATAAGAACTAACACAGGCAATTTTAATGATTCAAACAATTTTATGACTTTGAGTTTACACTTCAAATTCTCATAATTTTTTCGTCTTTCTTGCTTTCTGTTTAAGAAATTACATCGATACCTTTCTAACTAATCGATAACACAGGTATAAAATTTATTTTATTATAGTAAAACTTCTATTTCTCCTATAAGAATTATGGTAACTGAGTGAAGAAGACTGGGCTTCAGTTTTAATTTTAAATTTGCTCAAGAGCCGATCCCGTTAAATGTTTCAATATTGAAAATTTGTACAATCGTTAAAAATGGCAATTTCAATCTTAAAAATTTGTTGAACCTAAATTAAGCATATATTAATGAAAATTCAGACCCTCTCTTTTAAAGAAATGCAGCCTATTTATAAGCAAAATTTTATTTTTCTGAAAGAAAATATTCTTTTGCTTCTTTATTGTAACTGTTCGGTAAGTAATCCACCTAGAGTTTTCTCCCTTGTATTCAAATGATTTATGAACAAAAATCTAGCATTAACGGCACTGTAAGGATTTTATAAAAGATTTGGGGGAAAAAATAGTAATTTTATATTTAAAATAAAAATTTCAAAATCCCAATTCTTGCATATTTCAACATTGATTGTACTTATCTTTAATTTCTAATTTGCTGATATATGGACTCAACTCTAAAATATCCAATTCTCTGATATCAAGAATTTGCAAAAATTTAGATAAAGCGCATTAAAATATATAATTTAATGACATATTTATTTTCCAAATGTATAAATTTCATATTATTTGAAATACAAACCTCTAAAAATTTCCGTTTCAGAATAATCATGTCTTGCATTTTTTTTTTTTTTTTTTTTTGAATTCATGCCAGCATCCTTTACATTTTTTGAAGAACTGTTATAAAAGTTTTGAGAAAAAATAATGGTTTTGTACTTAAAATAAAAACTTCAAAATTCCAAATTTTCAACATTTTAACATTGATTGTTATCTCTAATCTCTAATTTGCTAATAAATTGTCTCAAGTCTGAAATATCCGACTCCCAGATATCAAATAAAAATTCTAGCTCATATTCAAAGTACAGCATTTTGATAACCGTAAGTTAATTTTACTAAAAGACAAAACCATCTTTACTTTGTGGGTTATATTTTATTTAAAAGTAATGAAAGAAAAAAAAAAGAAAAAGAAATCCACCGACAGTTCTTTTTTCCCTCGCATCGGTTGTCACAACGTAGTCTACTACGTTATGTAATTTTCGTTATGTCTTTGCTGAGCAGCAGTTGCTTTTTTTTTAATTTCAAATGCCGCTTTTAAACTTCCCAACGTCTTTCCCCTCGCATCAACATAATTAGGCGTAATTAATGAAATCAAGCGCTTAGGTTCACCACGCTAAGAAACTTAGTAATTGATATTCAGCTTTCATCCAAAACGTCGGAAACGAATAATTACTTTTTTTCCTCCCGCTCTCATAAAAGGACGCAAATGTAGTATCATTTGCTTAATTTGGAGAATAAAAATGAGAAGAGGACTCCTAATAAGCAGTTGAGCTGTTGCAATTGCTGTCGATGACAAAGTGTCATTTTTTCTCGACATTTTTTGATACCTTTGATTTCCTCGGTGTAAATAAAAGTCTTCAAACTTAATCATATTAAGCTACTGTTGTATAGACGAGACTTGAGTTTTTGTGAGAGCATTTTTAATGCGATGGACGGTTCTCTTAGCCATATTGAAACTCTCATGTAAAATTATAAAAGTTAGTTACAAATACTTGCATTTTTTTATTATGATTTTTCTTCAGCACTTATTATATATATTTGTTGTGATTATATCTAAAGATCAAAGATTGAATATTTTATATGCTTGATTAAAATTACTGATTATTTTAATGCTAATTTCTGATGATTACTGATTACTTTAATACTGATTATTATTATTCACATAGATATATAAATTCTATGTGAATTATCATATGGCAAGAACGGTGCTTTAGCACTCACTCCGTTTCCAAATTTCCAAACCAACGCAATATTAGCATTAAAATATCGTACTAGTAATATGTATTACCAACGCAGATTTTTTTTTACTTTTCCATATACAGTGCTCAAATATAGATCATGATACGATGTATATTCGAATTCAAAATTCCGCATTTACCATCCTTTTTCAATCCTTTAGTGGCAAAAGATTCACTGATTTCTCGAAATTTTATGGTATTCGAGAACATAGTTTGAGAATTGAATTCTATATTTAGCTACTCTAGTTTTTCTGTTGTTATGAATTGCACTGACACTACACACAATCTTTTTTGTTTGAGAAATTTAATTTTTTGGATTATAATTGCTGTTGGATTTTTTTTATTCCATCAATTATTTCTTGTTGAGATCAAAATTAAGAAATTCAAATAAAAAATACTAAATTACTCAAAGTATACTAACTAGCATTTTCTATATAGTAAATATTCATATAGAATTTTAATTCGTATCCCTATATGGAAGATAAAGAAAATGGTAATCCATTTTTTTTTCATTAAAAAAATTCAATTTTGATCCCAAAAAAATCAAAAGTTTAATTTATCGCAATTAAAAAAAAGTTGAAATTTAAATCCAAATATCAATTTTAATCATATTTTTTTAACTATATTTTAAAATATTAATTATTGTTAATTATTTTTCTCACCGATGCAGAAAAATTTGGTAACATTTGTAAAATATATTTTTTCATTTTCGATGAATGTTTAACAATTGATGCTGTATATATTGTGGAATTCATTTCTTTAAGGCATATGATTTTGTTAGACATCCAGATTTGTGATTTTCTTTTAATACAAAATTTTACTTATATTGTTTTCTACTTCTTAATTTTTAATAAATTTTATAATTCCTTATTCCAAATATGGTAGAAATATTAAGACATTTTTTTTTTCAAATTCATTAGCACCACTCAAATAAAATCAAAATTAAAAATAAATCAATTAAAAATATAATCAGCTATGAAAAATATTAAAATATTGGTTTGTCATCAGGAATACACAACTATACAAAGTTTTGGAACTCTAGCGTAACAAAAAGAGAGGGAAAATCCATTTTAAAATTCCCCCTTTACAAACAAAAAAAAATTACAAAATTAAACAAAAACTTTCTGTGTATATGAAAAGGAAAGTAATACGGAAAATGACTTATAAATTAATGTTGCACAAGAAAATAATTTTTTATATTCATTCATAAAACTTTAATAGCATATTATAAATAAAAACACCTTCATCATTTTCCAAATTTTGACAAATATGCACATCGCCAGCATCTTCATGATCTTACAATTTATATACAGGATCGCTCATGGTGTCGATATACATTGTTTAAACTTTTTGGAGTTTGTGCTGCTGCGTAGAAAATATCACAAATATCCGGAGAAAGAATTTTAGCAAATAATCTAACATATAAATATTAAATAAAAAATATTTAGAATAAGTGTTGACAGGAGCAAAATATAGTAAGAAATATCACATTTTTGGAAGAAATGTATATTTATTAGCATTAAAAAATAGAAATAAATGCGTTTTCCAGTTAAAAATGACGTTTAATAAGATATCATTAAATTTTTACACAAATCTGGTTTTAATACATATCAATCACCACAATGATCTCAGTCATAAATATCAATCGTAATTTTAATTAACCATCTAATAAATGTAACCGTCTGCAAAGTGTAATTTTTCCATATCGTAGTCAAATATAAATGTTAAAATCTAGATCAAAGTTTTTACAACTTTGAATCACGCCTTCCCCCCCCCCCGGAAATTTTCTGCTGTCGTGCCGCTATCTCATTTTTCAATGCTGATAGGCAAAAAGAGCAACAAATCAATCTATATTTCAATTCTAACTCGATTCCTAAGCAAATGTACGCAATAAATCCTTATAGACATATTAGTGGATCTTTTATTTGTATTTTTTTTAACGGGCACATACATTTTGGCTTGCCTCAATTTTTTTCATAATGATATGGGGGGAGGGAGAAAAAAAATAAGGAATCTGTTCACGGTTGCAAATTCTAATCTCTTTTCACAACAACTCCTTAATCTCTTATTCACATCAGATTAACCTTTTGCACTCTGAAAAGTAATTCGATACAAAATTATTCACTTCATACAAGGGCTTGTTTATTGTTCCGAAAAATAAATACATATAATTGTTACAAATTGAATTTCCCCCAAAAATTAATTTTCATCTTTTTACCAATCTGTAGATATTTTTAACAATAAAAATTGAAAAATAGATAAATAAAGCGTCAAAATGGCGCACCGTCTTGAATGGGGATTCATAGATACCAACCGAGTGCTAAGGGTTAAACCCCTAAAATGATTGCAATTGTGTCCCAATCTCAATTCTCGGTGCTTGTAATTAAACTGAGTAATACCAATTTCTATTTTAGTTCTAATTTAGTTAATAAATGACTGTAGTCAATAAATCTTTATATATCCTTTATGAACCATTTATTTGAAATTTTTTTGAACGTGGACATATATTTTGGATTGCTTTTGAAAATTTGTACTTGAATACAACGGAAAAAGAAAAGAAAAGAAAATGACAGGAATCTCAGAACTAAGATAGTAAAACCTAATCGCTTTTCATACCATTACCCCAATCTCCAATTCACATCTGACCACAATTTCGACGCCCGCGACATGTAACGTAATAGTATCAACAATCTTTTTCAGCAGAGGAAGTAGATAAGACAAGAAAAAGCTGCGAGGGAAAGCGAGAAAAGAGGGAGGGATAAAATAAAAACAAGAAAAGTTTCACTCATGACTGGGGTATCTTGAGATAGCGTGCTGGGGAAAACGGGCTGATTTATAGAAGAGACAGCCGACACCTAATACGGCGTTGTTGGACGGCTATAACTCGTCGACCCTGCGGCCAGGCCTGTTTTCGTTCAGGGGACGGAGACCTCCCCTGCTACCTATTCATTCCAGGCTGTCACTCTTCTAATATTCTTTTCCCTAGAACTGGAGATACATATATTTCACTCGAGAAAAAATAATCTTCCCCACCCTCCCTCCATGGGAATAGCTGCACGATTTAGATTTTTAAGCGAAGAATATAAAAGATGCTTTAGATAAGTACAAGCTGGCCATACTCATTTATTTATGTTTCTCGCAGTTCTTTTTTCAGTGGAAGGGCTTATTGAGAATATTTAGCAAGGATTAACAGACACCAGTTTATATTCATAATTTGTTTATTTTGTATTTGTGAAAATCTCCCTTCTCATTAAAAAATTTAATTTAAATAGATTTCCTTAATGATTGTGAAATTTTAAGGGGTGTTCGTTATTCGGAATAAATTTGGATCTTACAGTATTTGGTGGCTTTAACCTTACAGTGAATGGTCATTTGGCACACGTTTTTGCAAGTGCAACAACAAGTGTTTGGAAATCCGTTTTTAAATGTTTGTGATAAACATTTATGGAAAAGACCAATATATGACATAATATGATACTATAATTAGATTTAAATTGGAAATTTAGAAAAATATCAAGATGACAATTGTATGAGTACTTATACCGCTAAAAATATTAATTATATTATATATATTGCCTTTTAAAAAATATATTTGTAAAAAGGGACTTTTATTTTTACCGCAGAGTTTTTATAATATAATTTGTGTCACTAGGATTTGTTTAATTTATAATTTAACCATTAACTCACGAAAAAAAAATATTTTACATAATTTCCCTAAATTATACACAGCTATTCAAAACGTGTACATTTTTTTTTTTGAAATTATACACAGCTATTCAAAACGTGTACATTTTTTTTGTAAAAAAAATGTCAGGCATTTTAGGGTTAATAATAAATTATGATACAATATCTACTTATTTATTTTTTTTTTTTACTTTTCTTTCATTAACAACAACAATTTGATATTTCCCTTATTAAGTTTTTCAAACAGAGAGTAAGATTAATATATTTTATCAAAAAAAAATATAAATTTGTGTTGGAAGTGAACAAATTCATTGAATTGGAATCAAATTTAACAAATAAAACTAAATACAAACTAAAAAAAATGAGAAATTTGAATCTTTACTTTGACGTCTTAGTCTTGATTTCACAGACATGTTCAACAATTTTCAGGAAGAATTATGGCCTAAAAATTCAATGCCGTTAAAAAGAGAGATTCTCACACTAATGGAATAAGGTGAGATCCGTTTTAATAAAATACAAATATTTACAAGAAATAAATATAATAAGCCAATAAACATAACAATAGAATATACTGGAAATTTGTAAAAGACTAACACAAATGGATAACTCAGAATTTTCTAGTAATCAATGAATAAAAATCGAAAGCATCGACGCGATTGAAAGAGCAAGCGTTAATGTATTCAACTATTCAGCTTGTTTGATATTAGCGGCAGTTGCATTTCATCCTTAGTGATTTTTTACATCACCCATTTATAAGGAGAATGCCGGGTAAAGACATTATGCTCAAAACTTACATATAATCTTTTAGTGAACAAGAACTGAGTGAAGAATCGTATTGAAAGAAAATTCTTTTCAATGTAATAGTAATTCACATGTTTTTGAAAAATTCTAGTGAGGGGAAAAACGTTATTTTGAATTTTTGGATAAAGTGTTTTTTTTTTCATTTCGATTTTTTTCCCCTTAGTTTATTATTAAGGAGGATGGGGTGGGTAGCTGAGAAACTTCATTTACACTACTGGTCAAAAATATTGCAAGTTTGAGAAATTTCACGTTTCTTTAAGAATAAGACCCCCAAAAGTAATATTTTTTTTTCTTTTAAAGTGATAATTTTTATATTAATATGCTAAATTAATCTAAAGGCAAAATATAATTAAATTATTGAACAAAAAAAATCATTCAATTTCAAAAAGTATAAAATACAAACAAAATCTACATGTTAACAGCATCGGAATCCATTTTGGTTCTCAGGAATAAAATGAAGTAAAGAAAAAAAAATTCAAGTTCTTTCGATCAGAAACAATAAAAAAAAAGAGTTCGATTTAACTGAAAAACATTTAATATTTGGTTGGGCTGCCTCTGGTTTCCATCACAACAGCCACTCTGTTAGGCATGAAACCCACAAAGTTTTGCAACACTTCTTTCGGTATTTCATGGTGCCAAACTTTAATTATTCTTTTGTGAAATTCTAATTTTGTTCTGGGATGATTCTCAGTTATTTTATTTCCCATTATATTACAGAAATTCTTAATGGGGTTTAAATCGGACGAGTTTCCTGACAATGCGAGAACATTAATACCATGATTTGCAAATGCAGCCTTAACCTAAAATAACGAATGTTTCAATACAGATGTAAGAACTGAACTGAAATGAAGTTTAAAATTAATTGTAAAGTTTGTCTTATCTTTTCCGATGTGTGGCAGGGTGCTAGATCTTGCTGAAATATCCGTTCCTGCCTTGGGAACCTGTCACGAGCACTACGAAACAATTTATCCTTCAGCACACCCAACATACTTGTAACCATTCATGATTCCCTGTACAAAATTAAATCGTCCATTTGATTGATATGACATGCACCCCCACATCATTAAGCGTTCTGGATGTTTTGATGTACGAACCAGACAATCTGGCTTCATCATCTCCTTAGCTTTACAGCAGACGTGGCTAGGCTTGTCAGACATTCAAGAAAAGAGACTTTCGTCGCTGAATATAACTTGTCTCCTTTCCTAAATACTCCGATTTTTGTGCATTTTAGCCCACTCCAATCGTTTTTTCCTCATTACTTTTGTCAGTACTGGATTTTTTCTAGATACTTGTGCTTTGTAACCAGCTTTACAGAGTCTCCTGCGAACTATTCTGGGCCAGGCAATGACAAACGTGGACTCATTCCATTCTTTTGAAAGTGTAGCAGAACTTGCAAATTTATTTTTAAGGCATAATCGTGTCAATGTAGCATCAGCACGTTTAGAATATAACCTCGGGCGACCACTTCTAGGCTTTTTATTTACGACTCCTTCGTTTTTGAATCTTTATGAGGCGTAACACAGTCGTGTCACTGCAGTCGCATCCATGAGCAATCCCAACATTTGAAATGTTTGCTTGATGTGTTAAAATAACAACCTGGCGCTTCTCACGAGTTAATTCACATATTTAAAAAAGAAATGAACAGTTTAAATTGAAAAGCAATGCACAGCGAAGGTACTTCAATAGCGCAACAAACGAAATGAAATCCTTCACAGTCGGTGTGATTTTATAATAAATACTGGGCATACTTTTATATAAATACGGGGCAATCGTTGCATAAGATTGTTTCATAATGAATGTCGCAATATCTTGAAATTTCTCCATCACATTTACACTAGAAAATATCATTTTAAATGAAAAATATGTATATATTACTTTGGGGGGGCTTATTCTTGAAAAAACGTGAAATTTCTTGAACTTGCAATACTTTTGGTCAGCAGTGCATATCTGTATTATTTTTTGAAATTAAAGTATTATTAGTATCGGTGATTTTCAGTCTACTTTATGGAAATATGATTACATTTTTCTTCTGGTTCTTTTAAATCAAACTTATCACGGTTACGATTTACTTTTAATATCAAGGCAAAAGAAAGAAGTTGCGGAAATTTGGTCATAGTTTATTAAAATATTTTTAATAAATTTATTTTTCAAATATACACATTTGATATTATTTGAAATTAAATACAATGAAAATCAAAAACATTTCATTTTCTAAATAATAATTTCTGCATTTTTTTAAAATTCATACCAGCATTCTTTGCATTTTTGAAGAACTTTTGCAAATGGATTCAGTGGTCTTTTTAAATTTTTGCACTTCGTATTTTTTTTTTGTTGTTAATGATCACTTTATTTTAGTCTTCTGTTGAATACATTGGCTCTAATCGAATCATTCCCTCAATTTTAATTTTCAAAGAAATTAATGATTCCAATTTTAGAATTTTAGCTCAGAATTTAAAATAATGGTTATATTATTTTATACTTAATATTGTTTTAAATTGTTTATTTAATTTTTACTATTATTGAATGCGGCATAATATTATGTTCAAAATCTAAGAGCTGACAAATATACTTTTCTCTTTAAAAATAATTTTTCACTTTGTAAATATGGGGCTTGCGAGCCCTCGTTGTTAAAATGGGCAATGTCAATAATCGATAACGGTACCAACTACTGATTTTAAGGGGGAAAGTCTCGTTTCACGAATGATCTTATAACACAAAGTAAACTTCATTTTTAAGAAAATCCTGTAAGTTGTTTTTTAATCTTAACAAAAAAAAATTGTTAAACATGCAAAAATAAATAAATAATTCAGCTGATTATTGACAAATCTTCGATAACGAAACGATGTATTTGTATTTATGAGATGCTCTATGTAGCACAGTCACATTCTATGAGGGTCTTTCCGTCCATTTTGCCACACATACTAGGTTTCGGACCAGATACCCTTCATGGTTATAAAACTTTTGCGAATGAAATTTGTAATTGTTTAAACAAAAATAACAGAGAATTGTTCAAAAAAAATTTTTTCAATAAAATCTGAATGGAAATTTGATTCATCTGAGAATTCGTAGAATAAATGTTTTCTTTACAACTGAAAAATATCTAAAAACTTATAAACTTACAAATGAGATAAATGCCCTTGTATACAAGAATAAGAAAATTAGGTTATATTTTTCAAATTTTTAAAGGGGAATCGACAATCGAAAGCAATAATAGCAGTGACAGATTTTCGATTAGGTATACAGTCAGCTCCCTAGGCTCCCTGAGATGGCCTGGGACCAAAACTGCCAGATCAATTACAAAAGATGTTATTAGTCTTTTGCCAAATGAATTAGTAAAAAGTACAAATTATATGAATCATAAAATATACAGATATTATTGATAGTTTTCAAGTGCAACTGATCAAATTCCTAGTTTTCAAGTGCAACTGATCTATTTTATTCATTTCACTTAATTTTTGGAGATTTCATATACACCGAGAGTCTGTTTAAATAATATTGCTTATAAACAAATGCTTCATAATCATGAGCCTTAATATATTATATATATACAAAATTCTACTAATTTAATAAAAAAATTAAATCAAAATAAATCATTAATATATTGTTAATCTAAAAATGCATTGAAACATGAAACTAAAATAATAATATATTAAATTTGCGACCTCATGATACGTACTGCCGAGGGCCTCAAAATTCCTAAATCCACCGCTTTAGAAGAGAATATTAAACCAAATGTTTCACTGTTTTTCAGTTTCTGATTAAAGTAATGGCAATGCAAGCATTTTTTTTTTTACATTTAGAGAAAATCCAAGATAGCTTTTTTTTTTTTAATTTATTCCTTTTGAAAGGAGATTTTCTAAAGAATATTTAAGAGGAAACAAAATTATTGCAAACCTCGAAAAGCAATGAAGTTGGATATAACCTTATGTCTCCTTATTCATTTGGGAATCTTCAAAAGACACTAGGGTGGTTCAAAAAGTGTTTCGATAAAACTTAGACAACAAAGCTATTACAATTCTGACATATTTAACACAAAATTAGAGATATATATTTCATATTCGATGTGTGATTATTGGAGATGTATTATCTTTTCTAAATACTTTTGCAAGGTTTCAGGGTAAAATCAATAATTTCTCAGAGCTATTAAAATTTCTTAAAAGTCCATACATCTTTGTGAGAAAAGAATGAAATGTGATACTTGAAGAGTTAAAATGGGATACAAAAATGATGAAACTGAAATTTTAATAAAATTATCAGTCACTAAAACGTGATTGCAAGTTAGACGTTCGATGTTTTAATGGTTATTTTAGAGCATTTTAAAACTACATTACATATATAGTTTTAAACATATTATGTGAAATTACTGGAAAGATTTCAAATTAATTCCAAGAATTTTTGGTAAATTTTCAACATCGAATTTTAATATATTTAACAAGTCTATAGTTTGAAAGATTTGGAAGTAAAGGACACCGGTAAAAAAATGTAAAGTGCTTCAAGATATTTTTTAATAAAAACATAACTGGCTAAATCTTGAAAAGAAAAACAAAATTACAATTGCTTCATAGTTTTAACTAAATTATGCACTTGATTTTCATGTTTCATGTGTAAAACTAAATTTCTTTTACAAATATTCTGGCAAAGTTTCAACTCTAAATCGAAGATGTTGTAATTGCACCAAAGTCGGTACAGTGAAACATTTTGAAGCGAAAGGAAAGAACCGAGACGCTTAAGGGGTTGAAGCATGATCCATAAAACCGACAAAACGGAAAATGTTATAAGATCTTCCTTCATAAAAACGTGGCTGGGAATTAAACGGCCGAACACTTTATCGGAGTCTCACACTATTTGGTTAGAACACAGCCAATGAAGCACCATCAGTGTAAGCAAATGATTAAAGCGCCTCGCAACTTCATCCATTATCGGACAGCCTAATTTCGAACTCGACGCTTTGCCGACAATTTCTTTTATTCTGTCAACGTAATTAAAATCAGCAGTATAAAAAAGAGCTCGAAAATTATCTCTTTTAGTCAGACGTTACTTTTTGCTGGCAATTAACGTAATTAGCTTTTCGGTGAAGCTCTCGCTTTTAACGAAGTGGAGAAAAATCATTAGTGAAATTGTATCGCTGATACGGACTTCTTTGAGGTGCTCGGTTCTTTTTTCTTTCTTTTTTGCCGGCCTCTCGTTGTTTCCTGCTTTCATGCCTTGCTACTTTGTGGTTTTGTTTGAGTACGAATTTTACAAGAATTTCAGGGTTTAGTTTTATCTCAGTAAATCCTGCGGTTACGTATTTAATGAAAATATCCGATGACGAAATGATACAAGCATGTTTAATCTTTGTTAAAATAGATAAGAATAGATAAATATATTTTTTTTTGTCAATTGAATTCATCCAATAGCTTTCATATTTCAAGAAATTCTATATTCTGTAATGCTGGGATGGTTGCAGAATTTGGTTTTTATCTCAATGAAACCGCAAGTTATCTAGATAGTAAAAATACCACGGGTGAAATAAATGAAGCATTTTAAAGTTGTTTAGTAGATTTTAGCTGTAGGAGAGTAACTTGATTATTTTCTCCGTTTAACTCTTCGAAAGATTATTACTACAACTCATTCTTCAATCATACGAGATTTCTTTATCTGATTTCTTACATAAATTAATTTATTAAATTATTTTACAAGAACTAATTTATTTCACAGATGGCGGATATTAAAAATTCATACGGTCATACAGATAGGGAAAATATTTGTTGTCATTGCAAACACTTTTGATATCTAATAATATAAAAAAGAGCCAATTAATATTTACATACGTTGAGTTATTTACATAATTGCTTGTATTTAATAATACAAATTTTCCTTATTTAGATTTCATACTGATATTCGTAATTAAATTAGTTTGAAAATTGAAATCTCAGTGAATTTTTTATTCTAGAATATTTAAGCATCAAAACAACGTACGCAACCTAATTCCTACTTATTTTGTGTTGAATTTATTCTCTAAAATCTTAGAGTATTTATTAATATAATTTTATGGGTGCGTTTTGGAACCTATAATAAACGAGAAATGAAATAATAACTAACGTTTTTGCATACAAGGGTGCACATTGGAAAGTTATTTAAAAGTAATCCTTTTTTTATTATTTTTCGAAATCTTTAGTTTAATAACCGTCGCATGAAATTAAGCACAATATTAAAAGATATATTATTGAGCCCTTTTCCTTTTTGGGAATTAATGAGTAGAAGTTTGATACCGTTTCTTTAAGCTTAAAATGTCCATTATCTAATAAGTAATTTTCTTCGATGATAGAGAACTTAATTGTGAAAGTATGAACCGGGCATTAGAAAGAAAATAGGACAATCGTTTTATGTATTTTACTGTAAAAATACATACATGTTCATCATAGAAAAAGAATTGATAAATCGTTTAATATTAATAAATAAAAATTTTAAATACAAATACAATAGAAAAACCAGTTAATCATTCTTGATAGTACAACATTATAAATAAACTTTTCTTCATTATGAAAGCTTTGTGGTAGTATAATTTAACTCTAGCAAAATAGAAGTTTTCAATAATTAAACTTTTATATGAACAAAATAAAATATTTGACAGATGAATCAAAGTTCTCCTTAACCTCATTTAATCTTGAATAAAGACTTTGACCTTTAAGGAAGGTGACTACGTTGAAAGCGCCCTTACCACGTTGATATAGCTCTAAGGATACAAATTGGAAATAGATGTGACGAGAATATTTTCTAGAACAAAACCTTCAAAAACAATTTTCAGAATATTTTATAAGAATTTTCCATTTAATCCCAAGGAATAAAACAACGCAATTTAACTATCGGAAACTTAAATATATGATTCTCTTTAAAATTAATGCTGATATAGGTCAAAAGTAATTTTTTCCATGTAATGATATAAGATTAGACATTTACTACAACCGATAATATTCTTAGAGATTTCACAAAAAATGAAGTTAAATGATATTTCTTTGGAAGGCAAAAGGACTCCATGTAAGATCATTTGTAAACTTAAGGCGAAATATTTTTTATATTATCTTTAATATCAAAATATGATGACATCAGAAACATTTACATAGAAAAAATATCTTTCGATTTTTTATGGATGTCATGACTTGAAAAAAAGTTGAAGGTAGGGATTTAAGGAAGTTATTTGTTAACATTTCGCGCCGTAGCCAATCTAATAGTGAACTAACTAAACATATTAATTTTAAGGAAAAAAACATAAAGCACCACAATTTCGCAGCACTTTTCCACATCATGAACAACTAAAATTCAAACAATTACGATTTGCGCAGTAGAATTCCACTTATTCCAGATTTCTTTGAGAAATATATAACAGAAATTTACAGACAAAATCTTGAAGAGTAAAGACAGTGAAACAATTAACTTTGGCAGAATAATGCTAAGTATACGAAATGGAAATAACATTGAATTTGCAATATACAATATAAATAAATTTACCCAATATTATAAATGTTCGGTTGTTTTTCCCTCAGAAGCACATTTTTTTTTCTTAATTAGCTAAATATCCGGATTGTTTCGTCCCAATTAATATCGATAGTTAAAGTTTTACAGCACTTTTAAATGTGTTTTTAATAGCTACTTGATTTCAACTTTCGGAAAGAGGCATCACATTTTATATATCATGCTTAAATTTTGAGAGACAAATATGTAAATTGAAACAGTCCTCTCATTTGTGTATATTATTTCCTATTAATTTACATTAACTTTTAAAAATTAACAAGTGCTATACGTAAGCAAGTAGTATAAGTGCCTGCTAAAAATGCCATAAGGGCCGTTGCCGAATACCGATAGTGGTTAAGATTTCGTAAGCAACAATGCTTGCATGACAATTAAAACCTTGCCTTATTTCACTCATTTACTATTATTTTTAATTATCTCATATTTGTAGATTTTTAAAAATTTAACACTTCAATAAAAAAGCAATTTTTTTTTTAATTCTTTCAATAAAAGAAAAAATTCAAACTCTCTTTTGGGAAGATAAATCTTTTTGTTATCTATTTTTATTACATTAAAAATAGCTGACCATGAATGAAATATATCCCTCTTCCCTAAATATATTTGATTAAATGATCAAATAGTTTAAAGATAGCTATGAAGATGTTCCATAGATTGCATTAGTTAATCTCCAAACATGCAACATTTCTTTAATATTTACAACAACTGAAAAAAGGCCAGAAAATCGACTAATTTTGCAATTTCGTAAAGATAAAAACCAAATAAATATGGGTTTTTTTCATTAGTATCGCTTCCTCTTGCGACAAGATAAATGTCAAGTTTCAAACTTAGGAAAACTATTCTAATTACAGGGTGGCCGAGAAATCTTGGACATATCGCAAAATTATGTAAAACAAAGAATTCAAAGTATTAAAATATCTTTATTTATTTGCACTAAAACTTCTAAAGTTAATGTCTCAACGAGAAATCCTTTGATTACATGTAGTATGTTCGAACAATATTCAGTTTTACGCTATATATTTTCAAGCGCTTGAGCAATTATAGATAGAACAACAGCTGTGAAACTCTGCCTTAAATCCAACAAATTCTGTAAGGAATCCGATACACGCAATCATTCCATAACCCATTCATCAAAAAAAAAATCCAAGGAACTTAATTTTGAAAATCATATATGACTACAAAGTGAAATTTTCTCATTAAATCTTCATCAGGCAATACGTAGTGCCATCTATCAGATTCTGAGAAATAATGTTGCTAAGTAAAACTTTACGAGCCATTTAGTAATATGTAACATCGATAAACGCCATTATTCCCGATTATTCTTACATAATTTTTTTAATGCGACCAAAAATTTTCGAACGATCTGTGTATGTATTTGCTTTCATTTGCTTTAAAAAAACTATTTTTATTCACAACTGTACCTAAACAAAAGATAAAATAAAATGCAAAACGGCGCTATCTTTTTCAATTTATCACATTGCATAAAACTAATTTCACTAGAAATGCCATAATGATCTTTAGCCAGTCTCAAACACTCCGTGCATTTTTTAGGCATCCAATTGACAAACAGTGTGACGGTTCATTTCACAGCTTGATAAAATCCAAAGCGAATCAATAAATATAAATCCTTGGCGATGTCTCTGGAGCCAAACAGTGGCAGGGTTTTGACAGAGTTAGCTTAACCTTGTTCGTTAGACAGCAGCTGTAAATGAGAGTTCTGCTGTTTGGCACGAATGAGTGGGAAGAAGAAGGAATGAGTGAAAGGGTGGAGGCACCATCTAGGGAATCACTATAGGGGGAAGGGAAGTCTTCATTATAGTCTCTGTGGCTGTAGACTTGGTCTCATTTGTCCAGAGGTCGCCAGGGACCTTGGCTCATTACTAGAATCTCTAAGCTCAGCTGCGCTACCCGAATGGAGACTTCCCTCCCCTCCCCCTCTCCCGGACTATTTCTCGCCTCCCACACTTACCTAACTTTCGTTTTTCTTTTTCCTTTTCATACCATGTCTATCTAATACCGCTGCTCCCTTCCGGTGGCTTTTGCAAAAGCACTAATGCTCTGCTATTAAGGAACAGCAATTAAAGGAAGCAACACTTGCACTCTGCTTTTTGCCAGCCAAATCCACATGGTAGATGACTTCGGTTTGAATTTGTATTAAGGCTGAAAAATCGATTTTTTGCAAGAACATTTTTTTTATTTGACATTATTAATTTCTGAACTATGTTCTGAATAAAACCACTTGAATTTTGTTTCCAAGTTCATTCTTTGGGAAGTTGCATTGAATTTCATATTTGCATAATACACTTTTTGATGCTATTTTGCATCTTTAAACGTTATTTTCTCAAATTTTAAATTTTAGTAAAATTTTCTTATGAAATACCTCATAAATAAAATTCTAATAATATTTTATGCTTAAAGTTGTTATAATAATTTTCTGTTCTGCAGTTTCTGAACTAGAGGAAAAGGCAATTTGTTCATTTAAAAAGATTCTATACATGTTTTATTGCATCAAAATGCAAAAAAAATGAAAATTTCATGTTTATTTATTTGCCGAACCCCAATATTTAAAGACTGAATAGATAAGGCTTACTTTTTTAGTTTGGGAACTAATATTTCTTAACCTATATGCATGATTTCGAAAAAAATTATAAGCCGCTAAAGTAGAAGGTTTTTGTTTTATATCTATCCTTAGCCAGATCCCTCCCTTTTTACAAATGTTAAAAAACTTTTGACATTTAATCGGTACATTTTAATTTCATAAACGTTTTTTTTTTTTTTTTTTTAGTGACCGCTTTTAAAAGTATTAATTCCAAAGTAGACATATACCTTAAAATAATATCGTTTATTTTAATTTTGTTTATAGAAAAATAAAAGGAATTTTAACTAAATTTTTCTAGCCAGAAAAGTGTAGACAGACGATGAATGCAAACTTTTTATTATTTTAACATCATTAAAAAAGTTTTTTTTATCAATAAAATTTAAAAATTTAAAAAGAACTTTAATTGAAATTCCATTGATCTCCAATATAAATGTGGTCATCAATTATAATCGAAAATGTAACGAATTCTCTAACACATTATCCTTTGAACCAGCGAAAGACAAAGTAGATAGCTTCGGTTTGAATCTGCCATAAAATGATAATATTTACTTGAATTTTATATGTTTGGAAATAAAGTGCCTTTTAATCAAATTGCTTCCAGCAAAGAAAAATAAGTACAGAGGTGATGAAACTCCAATTTTTTATTATTTTTTTTATTTTAACATTATTGAAAGAGTTATTTTTATCAATAAAGTGCTACAATTTATAAAAGAATTTTATTGAAGTGACAGATATAAATGGCGGCACTAATAAACCACTATAATTTAAAATATAAGGAATTTTTATGGCTTTAATGTAAGGGCAAATAATAAATATGTTAATTTATTATGAATAAGTGCATTGTGATCAAAGGAGTTCAGGATGTGTATTGAAAGTCAAGTTAAAACCTAAATTGGGCAAAAATTGGTTATATAAAAAATATTGCAAGGTCGAAATTTCGTTCGCTTCAGTTTTTTCTGGTATATTTATATTAATTTTACACGACTGCAACACTATTTTAAATTTACATCATTTAATTCATATTGAATACTTTCCTTTCTAGGGCTTTTATAAAAGGGCTTTCTAGGGCTTTATTCATTATTTCAATTTCTTTATTAGAAGAACACATTTTAATGAAATAATCCTTTAAACTAAATCAACGATTTCGGATTTTGCCTCAATGTAAATTAAAATGTAATGAACTTTTTATTTATTATTAATATATCGATTTTTTTAATTGGATAAAGGTCTTTCTATTCAGATAATCCTAAATAATATACATAAGGGAGTTGTAAGCAAGAAAATTGATGAGCAGATCGTTTCATTTTTTTTTATATTATCTAAAGAGCGATAAAAGAACATTCATAAGAATAATCTGTGTCAATTATTTAATTTCCACTTGTAATTTTAAGTTGCATAATAAAATCTTGAAATAGTCATTAATCATTCCCGGTTCTATTATGCAATGTTTCTTTAATGGAATATATACTTGTTATGTATATTGCAAAGATAAATGATAAAAATTTGACAAATACCGTAATAGAAAATTTTTTCTGAGCAAAATCTGAGATTCCTCAGAATCCTTTGAATTCAATTATTCACCATTAATTTTAGATTAACTGTTTAAGCACATAAAATTGACTACAGACACTACAGCGAGGGATGATAATGATGATATGGAATACATTATTAAAAACTTATTTGCGAGATTAAATATCAACTGTATTCGATATAGAGTGAAGGGAATCACAGCTTTAAGAAGAGGTTACAGGTAATGTGTTTTAGTTTTTATAAAAGTGTTAAAAGTTCAGTGAAAATGGCATTTTATTTGAATAATTATATTTTTATAAAATGCAGACCTGGAAGGTTATTTTTTTAAAATTAGGATAGATGTTAAATTCAATAAAGTAGTTAGGTAAGTTTCAGTCTTTGTTTTTTTTAACTTTCTTTGAAATTTAATTTACAAATTTCAATTAAATAAATTTTATTTATAAGAACTATCTTAAGAAATGACGAGATTGTTAAATATAAAGTTGACTGCATATTGCATAAAAAATGACTATTCATAAGGAAAATAAATAAGGCACATTAGCTCATTCTCTTATTGTTGCAAAGGTTTTAGGAATTATCATAATAACGAGAAAAGGAATGTGAAATAATATTTCGCAAAAGCATTCTATTTATTGCACTTGCATGTAAACATTTAAATTTAATCACATATCAACCATAAATATTTTTGAATTTGTGTATTTTGTAAACAATATCACAGAAATCATTACATAATATTTTTTTTTATCTTTGCTTATGTTTGTTTTCTGCCAACTGATATATGTTTGAATATGTTATTTCTTTTACATTTTGAAAACAAAATATATTATGTGCAATAAATCGCTTTCGAAGATGAATTTATTACTTTGTGTTTGCTACCTAATGATGATTCACAAGAAAGAAGTTAAATAAATGCTTAAAATCGAAAAACATTGGTTTCAAAACAGAAAATATTTAAATAATTACTTTTAATGAAAAGAAACATCGAAGAAAATAAGTGATGTGACATCACAAAATAAGTTGTGTTTGTAATTCCTTAGTTATTTTAGCACCTTACACATTAAGTAAAGCTAGATCAAAATTTAAAAACGTTTCTTCTTTGGAAACTTAAAACAAGTACATCTAATAAAACTCCGTAATGCTATTTTTAAGGCCACAAATTAAAATATTGGCTTATTCATTCGTGCTTAGTGGCGTTTGCGACGTAACAAATTCAGATTTGGAAACTCAGCTATTAAATTTCTTATATTTGCTTATGAAAATATTTGCTTGCGAACGAACTGGTTGTTTTAAATTTCTATTTTCTCTAACGTCTGTATAAAACTAATAAATTGCATTGAAATAAAGAAAGAAGTAGGAATTAAGCTGCTTATGCCAGCACTTACAAAAATAATAAAAAGAAAGCATCAAGATCTTGCAACACCTTGATAATTTCTCCAGCGTACTTTCTCTTTCTATTGAAATACCTTTCATGGTTACTTGAAGATAAAAATACATAACTGGTAACAATAACAATGAATAAATTTTCATTAAATATTCTTATTTGTAGATGTAAGAATGGTATCAATAATGCATATTTTATTGCAAAATGAAAATAAAATTCTCAGCTTGGCTAAATGAGAAATTAGAAATAAATGTGTGTGTGTGTATTGATTTTCCTTTCATTTTTGTGTAGAGATTTTACTTGCTCGTTCGTCTGAAGGAATTTTTCTAACATCTAGTTTATAACACAAAGTGCTTGTAAGACGTCTACTTGCGTATATTTGGCTAAACCGCATACTCGAAGATGATAATAATTTTCTTTATATTTCCATAATCTGCTCATTATGAGATATTAAATTCAAATCTCCGAGAGGAAGGCTCGAAAATCCATCATTGTAAAAATTTCAATGACCGGTTTTGTTCAATTCTGCCGTAGAAAGCATGATAATATAAAAACAAATATATTAGAAAAATCAAACAAAATTACAATTCATGATATTGTTTTGTTGAATAAAATATGCCTTTTAAAAACTCACGATAATTTTTAGGGGGGAGGGGAGGTGACAGATTTACGATTCTGAACAATATTCAGATGACAAGGACCACATTTACTAACCAGTATCCCACTAATCATATGACCGATATTAATGTCAAGGCAAAGAATATTATGGTCAAACATTGCGACTTTGTTGAACGAATTACACATTTTGAACGATACTCAGATGACATGGATAGTCTCTTAATGTCACTTCAACTGTCTCACATCAACGCGAGAGCATTAAATTCAAGACATGAAATATAGCCCACAATTAAACAGTACGTCTTTTTGAAAGTGATGAATTTACAATCCATGATCCTTCCATCTCATTCATCAGGCACTAATCCAATTTAAACATTTTCCTGCTCTTAATGAATTTAATAAAAATATATTTTAAATACTATTTTGTTATTAAAGTGAAAAGCAGGAAAATAATTATTTACTACTATATAGCTTTAATTTTAAAATTCATTATTATGAATATTTTCGAATTTTTAAATTTATTATCAGATATTTAATTACTAATTTTAACTTTACTATCAGGTATCAGTATTTTTTCTTAAAATTACTATCAAGTAGTGCCAATCGTATGGAAGCACACAGCTCCACAGACGCACAGCAAACTAGCTACCATTTTTTCCCCACAAGGAATGCTACTCCGTAGCCACTCAAAATAATCAGAAGCGCAATTGGAAGTACATTGATAAGAGTTGGATAGTGCATTTTCAATACCGAAACAATGTAGGATAAGCCATTAGCGACAAAAATCGTTTTGGTGCAAGGATTTTAAGATGTTATAATGTGTGCCGTTCAACTGATCGTGTGCAGATGAGAAAGGAATGATAAATGCTTCCAAAATATGGTTGTCTTTGAAGATGGACATTCGTTGGCTAATGAGCAGAAGCGAATGATAACGAAATTAAAAGTGTTTGGTACAATTGAAACATCCATGATGGAATCCTGGATTGATACAGAATCCTGAGCAATGATATTGTCAATGCATATATTTAGTTGTCACCCAGTCCGTCAAAAAAGTATATGAATAATATTGTCGTAAGTTCTGAAAAGTATTCTCGTAATTTATAAAATTAAATTAAAGAAAAAAAATGTCATTCGACTCTGAAGAACATCCTTTTTAAAGATATTTAAATTGCATTCCCATAAGGGACTTGTCTAGATATTAATTTTTATATAATATTCCAATTTTCTGATTGCAACTATTAATTTTTCGTCTTTTAACTGTTTTTGTGTGATAACAAATCCCCAGTTACAAAATTTTAGACAAGTCGGTTTAAAAAAAACAGATGTATGCGAGAAAAAAAAATTGGGGCCGTTTCAATATATGCAAACGTAGCAATTAGGCCACTCTGTTAATACTTTCCTTTATTCAAGTTTTCATTTCTGTCGTTAATATGGTACCTTCGCTCTAAGAAAAATTCATGTTTTACTATGCATAGCGTTATTAGCAGCGAAGTGAAGCTAAATAAGAATTCGAAATCCATGCTTTTACTTAAATACTTAATTGCAAATGAAAAAAAAAAAGATAAATAGTATCTTCAAGGTATATTATTTAAAAAAAATTAACATTTTTGAATAAGTTTAGCAATTAATATTAATAAAACTAGATTAAATTAAAATTTTATAAACCAACTGAAAAATAAAAATCAGATGCTTATTTTCTAAAAATATAAATATCACTATGCAGTTGATATGCACCTTGGAGTTTCTATCAAACGATATTAAAAATCACTTTCAAAAATATTTTATACCAAATATCTTTTTATCTTAAAATGCATTATATAAATATAATTACCAAATTAAAGTTTACAAAATTATTTATAAATTTTTGTTTCATGTTTAAAAAAATGTTATTTTGTGGAATTTAATGGCGCTACATCATCTACATTGAAGGAATTGCTTTTGTATTTTATCCAATAACGTTTTATGTATTAATATATTTCGCGCTTTATAAATTATGTGCTTTTTGTAATTAATTAAAAATCTCACAAATCATTTCTACAACTGTAATCAGTTCCCATTTATATCAAACGAAACTTCACTTAAAAAGTAATCGGAGTTTAATCTATTACACGAATCGAATTCCCCCCCCCCGTCACTTTAGTATTTATATTAAAAAGAAAACAAAAATATTAACATAAACTAACGTTGAAAGCCACACTTTGTTTTCTGCTCCATTTTAACGACATTTTACTCCAACTGGAGAGCTCTTGAGAAATTGAGATGCCTCATAAAAATGCAAAAATTTTCGTTATTGCGACATATGTTGAAAACCATTTGACAGAGCAGGATGAAATTGGAATTGTGATATTTTAAGTCTTTCTCCTTGGATTGGCATCAAAGTCTTTTTATGAGTTTCTATTCAAAAATTTTTAACTTATTGATTAAAAATTTTATCGAAAATATTTAAAAAATGCGTTTATATTTTAAAATTGCATTATTTTTGTAATGTTTATTGAGTATTTTAATGCATAATATGAATCGTTTTCAAAGATTCATATTGTGAAATGTATTGAAAAAACAGAAGTTCTCATTTAGCATAAGTAATTCAAATTTTTTTTTGCTTATAACTTATCAACCATTTATTCAAAATTACAAAATGTTATATACATTTGAACCATTTTAATGCAATTGAAATATTCGAAATTAGGTGTTACTATTTGAAAAAATTTAGTTTCAGTAAATCTAAATATGGGGACTATATGAAGAAATATCTTATATAGTTTTAGAGAATATATTTCTATATCAAGAGGCATTTAGTTTTATTGTACGATAATTGATTTCAGAAAAAAGAGTTATACCCAAATTCTTCTTTGATGGACTGTACTATTCTCTAAATATGACTGATGAGAACTATAGCTGTTACCTAAGATCTATAATTAATTACATTGTATGATGGATTGCAAATAATTATGCAATCTTGATGTACTCATAGTTGAATGTATTATATTATTACCACGATACCTGGATACTGCAAAATGGGGTTAAATATTATGAAATGGGAAAATAATCAAGCTATTTCTTTCAAAAAGGAATTGAAATAATATTCAAGATATTAAATTTATTGGAAATATGTACTAACCTATGTTATTGAAATTTAACCAACAAATCTTTTCTTTGTTGACGGGATTTAATTTTTATACTATATTTTTATGATTTAACCTAGTTTAATAATGTTATCTTGAATTTCATATAGAAATAATAAAATCATTGATACTTACAAAAAATGAAAGGGTTTTTATAATATGTTGTTATATTATTCCAATTATGTGGTTACTGAGAAAAATACATATGAATGTACTTACATGTACATACATAGAATATGCACATCCATACACTCAGAAGAAACAAAGGAATGTTATAATCTTAAATTGCATAACATAATAAATTCGAATACTCTGTGCATCATTTGCTTAAAATTAAAAGTAACTGATTTACGTTGAGCTGGGATTGTTTATTTGATACTTCCATATAATCTCGTACAAACTCATTTGATATATCTAAGCATCGCATGACTTTGAACATTCTAAACATTACATGTCTTTTACATAAAAAATCAATCACTTTTATTCTTAAAATAAGAATTTGCAATGAGTAAAGAAGTACCGATTAAGGTTACTAAAAAGTGTTTTCTGAACTTAACAAGTTCATTTATTCGATCACTATTCATTTTTGAAGTTACTCTAGAGCTATGTGGACCTCATAATTTTGTATCATAGGCAGATGACGATTCCCACACTGGAATCTCCGTTAATACCTCTACAATTTTCCATAGCACTCTAATGGAAGGGCATTTTATTCCAATAGATTTAAATTGCATCAAATTAGGGATTATAATGGATTTTTTTTTTATTAGAATCGGAGCTTTCCTATCTCGAAGAAAACTTTGTTATTACCTCAAAGTTGCCATTTCCAAGAACACAACAGAAAATTGATAACGACTATAAATGATTCCTTCACAAAAACGTCTGAAAGATTGGCGAAAACTTGATTCAAAAATTAGGAAGAAATCGTTCTTGTCATAACCAAAATTTATTTATTCAAATATTCTTGATTTTTTTGAATGATTTCTGAATACAAATTTATTCTGACTGAAAAAAAACGAAGAGCGAATGCATCACAAACCTGAGAATACAACTAACAAAATAAAACAAAAGGAATTATGAATTCCTTTATATACTGTTCTGTCTAATTTTCCTTCATTAATTATATGTTAAAGTGACATTGTTTAAACCATTTTTTTTTGTTTAACGGTTGATTTAGAACGTAGATCCATGCCTTAGTGTATTTTGTTTGCATTAACGATGAAAAACGCTTTCAAAAATAGGTTTATTTTTATTAATAAACACAATGATTGAACTCTGATTTAAAACTTATTTGATGGCCAATTTTGAAATTTCATTACCTCACATATTTTATTTGTTTCGTTTGCTTAATAAAATGATCGTAAAAATATTCACCGAAATAAAAATAAAGCAGATGAGTTAAAACGTTTTATTTTATTTCATCACAAAGTAGATGAAGTAAAACGGAATGCATTAGCAGTAATTAATTTTTTAGAAACATTGATCAATGTAATGAATATCGAGGGGTTTTTTTCCCTCCCCAATTCATTAACTTCCTTTCAAGGATAATTACTCTTTTGAAACATATGAAGTTCTTTATTCTAAGCTATTAAAAAATTCTAAAATGAGCTAAAAGTGTTTCCCATGCATTTAATAAAAGCATGTATTTTGCTCTTTGCAAATGCCTTCCATTAATTTTTAGATAAAAAAATTCAGTCTGTTTGAATATTTAAAACATTGAAAAGTTGTTCTTTTAAGCAAATATACTCAGATAATAATTAATTGTTTTCAATAATAAAAATATGCTAAGTTTTAGTGAAATAGCAAAACTAACAAAAATCAAACAATTGAAGACATTAAAAATATTTTTAAAAATCGACACAGGAATTATGTTGAAATATTCTCAAAAACAACTGATTTTATAAGTGGCTTTTAAATGCGAATCCCTTTCTAATCTTTGAAACTAATATTTCACTTTTATTTTTAAAGTATATTGAATGCAACACCAACTTCACTATTTTTTATACTTTGTTTCGTAAGAAAAGTCCCGAAAGTTACAGTAAAAAATGTGCCATCAGATACTGAAAATCCAATTTAGCCTTGAGTTTCCAACCAATATTTTATTTCTTATCGCAAGTAGCGATAAATTTAATTGGTCGAATTATAATTTAAATCTAAATGTATTAATGGTTTAAACATATTTGAAAAGGATATATTTCCAATTAAATAAGAATTAATATTCTCAAATAGAATAATATCTATAAAAACAGTGATTACTTTCTGAGTATGTTTATGCATTTTATAATGATTCGTTATTATATATAAAATCGCGGGATTCAAAATTAAATTAAATGCTTCATGGTTAATTTTAGTTCATTATTTACTTCTTCAATCATACGTTTGTGATTTTCTATTGAATACATATTTCAGTAAACAATTTCATACTTTTAAATAACTTCATATTTAAAAAAAATGATTTCAAAGAATTAATGAACGACTTAAGATTTTGACCCGACGATTGCTGTCTATCAAAAGTTTAAATAGGCTGGTAAAAGGCTTTAAAAATTATAATTAGCATTCTAGATAAGGGCTACCTGTTACCAAAAGCTAAATACTTTAGAATTTGATCCATAATTTTTTTTCATTGAAAAAGTTCCCATCAACTTTGCAATTTTATTTAAGTGCCAAAAACATGAAACAAATAGCGGATCATGCATATTAAAGATTGGAAGACATATTCAGTTTGAAATTGCTGGTACAGAGTCTGAATCATAATATTTACGTCCAGTCTTTGTCGAAAAAATTACTTAAGAATTATTCATTTATATCTAAATTGATAAGTCTAAATGTTTACATGGATAGTATGACTTTTTTGGATTGAAATATGGGAGAAGGAATTTCTGAATCATCTAAATTTTACTAAAAATGCTGAGGTAAAACCGAACAACGTTTTTTAATGATAAAAGTACTATAAAATGCAACTAGTATCAACAATAAAAAAGCAGAAGAAATCTAACAAATGATCCATATTTTTATCAAGAGGAATTTTTTCAAAAGGAAAAGATTATTTACATTTTAATACTACATTATTATATCTTATTAATATTTAATGAGATATCAAATGTATTTTGGCAATATTTTCTTTAACATTAAAAAAAAACCATAGCATTCTGGTAAATCTTCGCCGTATTTTATTTCATTTATTAACTTACTTAAAAATGTTCAATAAGAATAATTAGAGCATCGTATCATGTATTGGAAAGCCATGTTGTCAACAGATATTCTTATATGCTGTATTTATTCCATTATTTATCACCCTCAAATATTTTTAAACATTTTTTGGCAGCTGCACGAAATTTAATTTTCGTAGTGCACTGTCCTCCCACTACTGAGTGCAGAGTTTTGGAGTGAGGGAAGTCGGCTCAGAAATCCTTCCTGTCATCTGACAGCAGTTCAGAATTACAAGACTCATCCCAAGATGTAGTTTCAAAAATAAATTCGACAGATCAAACTTATCTTAATGCGCTTTGAAATTTATTTTCATCTATAACGTTATTATTAGTTTTATTAAATATGTAGTCTCTAAATTAATCCATTTCAATCTATGAGGGGCAAAAATTCTGGAAAGGTCTTCATCTTCCGCATTCTTTAGTGTTTTAAAACAAAATACATATCTTTAAAATCAATCTTAAATTAAATGATTTAAATAAAATTTTCTTGTTAACTATTTTAAATCAAATTTTAGTTATCATGACTTAATGCTTGAATTTATTTACTTTTCAATTTTAAGGCCGTAACAGGGATTTTTTTTCTTTTGAAAGGGGTAGGTGAGTTATAAATAGGATCGCGAATAGTGAAAGTTTTAGCAATTCTGTTTGTTTTAAATTGATAAATAAAACAAAAATTATAACAGGAAGAATACTGCATAACCATAACTTACAAAATAAAACATAGCCAGTATTTTCAAAATATTTTGAGCACTAAGTTGCCCAGTTGATTAAATAATGAATCAACAGAACAAGAAGCGTCGAAAAGTAGTAGTACTATCTCTCAGCGTCAGATACTTCTAAAGTAAGTGTTTTTACCTTAACAGTATTTACACAATGAAACTACATATAGAGTCAAATAACCTACCTTAATGAACATTTCCCGACCCTCCTTCCTTCGTCCCCTTCGCTTTTTTCTTTCCACACTTTCTTTTTCAAAGAGCCTGCTTTCTTTTCCTTTTTACAAAAAAAAAAAAAAAAAAAAATCTAAATAATCAATAAGAAAGTCATACAGGAATCATTATGTGCTTTGTTCTAGGTACTCGTAGATCTTAGAAGGAAAGTTTTGTTTCAGAGGTGTAACTGATAACAGAGATGTTTCTTATTTCTACACTAAATATTTTATTCGCACCATTAATTATTTTACTCTATTTTATCTAACCCTTTGACTACTAACGGGACATACATGTCCTGCCTGTCGTTAAAATCCATAATCAAAGGGGGTTGGATTCTAAAGTACTGAGTTGAATTAGCCATGCATCATTAAAACAAAAAATGAAAATATGATGAAAATTGAAATGTATCTTAAAACAAATAATTAAAAAAAATAAGTTACCGTTTTCTTTTCTATTTAAAACTGGTGGTTAAATTATTAAATGTTAAAATTTTATAAAATGAATCAAAAATTAAAAGTACTCGATTATTGATTTTTTTTATCTCCAGAATTGAGGATGAAATTATTATTTCATCTTCTGCTGAATTGTTAGATTTCTTCCTTATTGATGTCCATTCTTACTAAATTTCTACCCGAAAATTTCAATTTGTCTCTATACCATTTATAAATTTAGAGGTTTTTTTTCCCTGATTGGTTTATTCGTCATCTTTGGAATATTGTTTTCTATAACAGCTACTGAAGAGACCTCCCAGAAGAGTTGTTCAAATGATGGTAATAGTTCTCCAGCTGTAGGACCATTCTTCAATTCAGTTATGGGAACACAATACATTCTACAAGTGAACAGATATAATTTTTGTGGAAAGCCAAATTTTCAAACTTACCACCACAAAGTTAAAAAAGGATTTCCGTCTTCTGAATATTTTTCGGATATATTGAAGGAAATAAATTGTTATTTTATAAGAATATTTATTATTCATAAGTAAACATTTCTAAACTATAAGATCGTTCCACTGATGTCGCACTCACCTAATAAACTTAGCTTCAAAATAAATATAACATACAACTGCTTGTTCTCTTACGCGTTGATGTTATGTCACGCCTTTCTTTCTCCTTCCAGATCAGAAATGGATTCCTAAATCAGTTTAGCGGGTCACAATTGACATGAAACATGCGATCATGAAAAGATTCTATTTCAGAACCTAATTATATTTTATTGTTGTATGATTGATTTTTTAAGTAGTAATGAATAAATAAAATATATAATTATATATAAAAACTTAAGTGTTGTAAACTGTAATCGAAATGTAATATCTGAGAAAAAAAATTATTCAAAACTTGATAATTAAATAAAAATTCAAAGGAAGAAAGAAATAGACTCGAATTGATTATAAAAAAAAGCATATTAATTATTTCCTTGCATATCCAATTTCTTCTATGGCGGCTTTACTCTATTCCAGAAGAAAGTCAGAAAAAATGCTCTTGCGATAAAAAGGTAGGCTGTTTCCAATCAAAAATACTTATTTCTTTATTTCCCTTCAATCAAACAATATATTTAATTTTCTTACATACATATTTCTGCCTTTTGACTAAGTTAAATTAAAAATTTGATATGTTAAAAGTTCCTAAACTGATAAAATATAGGAAAAAACAAATAAAATTTAATTATTAAAACATTTGGATTTTTTGACATTCTTTTGTATAAAATTATCTAAATTTTAATATTTTTGCATTTTTATATCCATTATTGACCATTATTGTAAAACACATTTTCTGACTTCTTGTAATATCACATAAGTACAGGAAGTAGACAATATTTAACTTCTGATATAAATACCATAATGAGACAAAGCAAACACATTCCTGCTTTGCATATAATTATTATAATATTTTTATATTCTAATTAATAATATATTGTAATTATAAAATTATAATATATTATTAAATATTAAATTATAATTTTCTCATTTTATCCTGAACTTTCTTTGCAAATTTACATTTGAGATTTTATTATACTTTGGTTATTTGAAGGTTAAAATTTTTATTATTATTATACAGAGCACTGTTTTTCTGAAACATCATAACACTGACAAGATAAGACAGATAGCATATGAATGTAAACTGAAAACAGGATAGATATGCGTTAAGATAGATATATTTCATATCTTTAAAGTTAGTGTACAGTTAAGAATATTTGTAACTTTGTAAACGTATGTGATAAGAATAATCTGCAGAAGGAATTAGAAATTTTAATGCACTTATTAATTTTTGGTCTTCAAAAATCTTAATTTTAGGAATTCATTTTAAAATAAATTATTTTTCAGAATTACTTTTATTCCATAGACTCATAAAAATATAAATTTAATTGCATTTTTTTTTTTTGCTTTTTTTTGTTGTTTTTTTTTTTTTTTTTTGTGGAGGGAGCTATATAAAAAAAAATCTGACTCTTCTATCCGAAGAACTTTTCGAAATCATTCAATATAGAATCAGCGCATACGAATTTCATCTCAAGTGTAAGAAAAAGTTTTAAAAATAATTAAAGAAGTTATAACCATTTTAAAATAAAGTAAACGAAATTTTTAAAGTAAGGTACATCAATTTTTAAGCTTTCTAGTTCTTTCCACAGATTCTTTGTATTACATGTATTTACGAAGTTGTGACTACTTTAAATTCTAGACAAACTTCATAGACATCCTGAATATATTACATTTGAGAACTAGTTAAAATTGTGAAGTCCCTTCCTTTCTCTATATCAATTTCATTTCTGTTTGAAGCTTTCTTACCAGCACTAACAAGTGATTTTCACGTAATCTATATAAGTCACTTGAGTGTGAGGTTTGCAAGACAAATTTTTGATGAGTAGATAATGCCTTTGTGTTAACCAGAGAGTAATTAGCAAAATTAGCGTTTCAAACAATTCTTAAGAATATGGCAAGACACTAAAAGGAAAGTAACACTCTTAATCAGAAAGTATTGAGATAAATAAACCTGTAAGAGAATTGTCTCACGTAAAAGGCTCTTGTAATCATTTTGTTCAAAGTTTGTGTCATTTACTGCTCTCAATTTTTCAAGAGAACTGTTTAACGTTCCCCAGGTAAGAGCTATAAATACACCTCAAGAACAAAGAGTATTTTCACGTTCTGTGAGTCCTCCCGGGAAAAATTTCATAGCTTTTCCAAATCTCTAGGAATCAAGGAATGAACTGTTAAATAAATCGCTTCAGACAGGGGACCAATATGATACATCGATTAAATCGCTTTCAGTAGATATCGCATTTAGGCTTAAGATTAATGTTTATCTTGGAAGACTTCCTCTTTCGCAAAAATACTTCTGTTTGGGATAATCCCAAGACACTGAACGCACTGTTCGTTGAGGTGCTTCCCATCTCCAGAGTCACTGAGTACTGCCAGAACTATGATGAACTTACACCGGCATGGAAGGGGAGGGGGAGAGAATGTGTCATTGGTATGCATGATGGTAAACCCGTCTGAACCTCTCCCCACCCACGCTCTCCCTTCTCCAACAAAACGAGTGGTGAATCCTACCAATGCGAGATGTATATTTCATACATGACTGCTCGCATGTGACTCGACTTAGCTGTTGCGCAGTCGAGTTCCGGAGTGCTTAATTGAGATTAATAAAGCTTCTGGTTGTGTCCCAGCTTCCCCGACGTGGCAGGATGAAAAATCATCTTCTTTTCGTCAGGGGAACCTGAATCCATCAAGAGCCAAGTTCCCTAAAGGTTTATCCGGAGACTTGCACTTGTGCATTTATATTTATTTGTAACGTTCCATCTACGGCGGGATGTCCATGCTGTACGGAGGTGAGAACTTTGGACGCATGAGGAATGAAATATAGTGGAGAAGAACGGAAACCATTTTCGGGGCCCTGTCTCACTTTTTTTTTCTTTCTTTTTCTGGCTTTTTTTTTATTTTTATTCTTTTTTTTTCTTTCTTTTTTCCGTAGATGTGGTCGAAAAGTCTACGCGGGGTGGATTCGATGCTTGCCTAGAGGCAGGAAAATAAATGGTTCTTCTGCAAGAAGTTTCACGGAACAGTCAACATTCCTGACCTAGTGTCAAAAGCTGAGTTTTACAATGTTCTTTCTATCTCGAACCCCTTTTTGCCTTCTGGGAAAGCTTTCCGCTTTACCTTTCTTTTTTTTCCCCCTCCTCTTTTAGCCCGGAGTTTTCAAACTTTTATGCTTTTCTTTTTTATACATTCTTTTTCCTATTGTTGCTTCACATTTTTAGGATTCAAATATTCCATGCATCAAGAAATATGTCACTCAGCTTAGGAAAGGGGAAAACGAAAACAGAGTTTGGAAACCAGAAAGGCCTTTAAGCATCCAGGAATTTAAAAGATGCTGCAGACATAATATAAACGACTCCATCATTATTTTACCTATCCCTAAATATTATACAAAATGCCAATTCTACATTTATTTCCATTGAAAGAAAATTAAACAGGTGTTTAAGAATACTTAAGCAGTTTTTAATACCATAAAATAACAAATTTATATCTTTCCTTATCATGAAACCGGACAAAAATCACTTAAGTTAAAAAGGAAACAGTTTCCTTGGTTTGATCTTTGAAACTGCTAAAACGTGATAACCTTATCTGAGTTGCGAATAAATAGAAAATATTTTCTAAATATGATATAATAAATTCTTTTTTTGTAAAATCTTAATAATATATATTCATGGCTCAATAATATATATATTTAGCTTTAAATACGTTTTGAAATAAATAAAATATTGAAAATTCAGTTTATATAAATTAGATACGAAAATATTAGCTTCAGAATAATTGCGTAATCGAATTGCGTATTCTTAATTTTTTATATTTAGTTTATTTTTTATTTAGATTTGGATAGACTATTGAGCCTAAGAAATTTCAAATATTTTTATTCAGAAAGATTTTTACAGAAAAAGAAATTCTTTCTTTTACGTTTCAATACGACTCAGATACTATAACTGATACAATAACATCTGTTTCTCTGAAAAACAGAAGAAAGAAAAACTCTTGCCCTGAGAGAAACTATGGTGAAGAAAGTTAATAACTGCAGATTGTGATGGAAAAGCGCCTAGCCATAGAAAATCTAGATACTTGAATTGTTCAGTCTCCGGTAAAAGAGCATCCTTGTCCAAGTAAAAGAACAAAATATATTTGGAAATTTCGATTTCAGATTTAAACTTAGTAAAGAAAAGCAAATTTTTGCAATTTACATTTACTTTAGAAATAGGAATAATTTCTTTAATACAAATTAAAATGAAACAGTAGTTCAAAAACAATTCCTAATAACTAATCCCAAAAAAAAACTATTTTCAGCGGATATAGATTACAAAATGCAAGAAAGTAACAAGAAGACATTCAGGAATTATAATGCTTATGACCAATTTAATTAACAACAAAACTAATTTATCCTTATTTTAGGTATTTATTTAGTTTCCTATTACCTGACAAAAAAAGTATTCAAATAAAAATTTGAAATTAGAACATATTTTAGATTTTGCGAATATATCTTATTCAATTAGGTGTTCATTCTTCATTTTAGAATCTCTTGAGCTTTAACTTTCTCTTGTAGAAAAGAACAGAAAACGTTTTTAAACTAAACAATTTTTTTCTTAAATAATAAAAAAAATCAAAAATATGTAATTAATTGACAAAAATAAAAACAAAATAATGAATTATTGTAAGAATGAAAAGAACATAAATTTTTAAATGAAATACTAATATTTTCCAAAATTTAGCAAAACATTTGGCTTATAAAACAAGTATGTATTTTAAGATACGAATAATGAGACACAAATTATAGCCTACTTTGGGAATAATGGGCTTTTTTCCCTTAATCAAACTAATGCTACTAGAAAGTAATTATTATATTTAATGATACTGAATTAAAATATTAACCTTCGCAAGAAAACAATTTTTCTCTTCAGTCATACATTGCGAAATAAGTCTCCCGTATAGATAATAAATCCAGTTGCGAAACAATTCCCATGGATGTGTATTGGCCAATAGTTACTTTTTATTTTATTGAATTAAGCAAGCTCATTTTATAAGAAAAGGTACCTAATTACACTTCGTAAAAATCCACTTATTTTAAAGTAAGCGAATTCATTAAGAAATTATCGAGTCACACTACTAGCAGTTGATGGAGTGGAAGTTCGAACTGACAAATGTATTTTCACCTCTTTTAAATGAATTAATTATAAATTGTTCAAAAAAAGAAAAAAGTAAAAACATTGTCATCATTAATTACTTATATATGATTTCAAAAATTCATTTTTTCTTTTTTATCTCAACTCCTATCTACCTCACCTGTCAACAACAAATTATCCCATCCATTATCCTTTAACAACTGCATATCTCTAGAAGACATGTTATAGTTGAAGTTAAAATAAATAAAATTACCATATTTGGAAAAAAAAATTATATAATTTAACAAGCTAAGTTTACAGACGAACTTGATGATATTGCTTATACACTTTCCTGCAGCTACCCCCTACCACTAAAAAACACTGTACATTTGCACCGACGTGGACAAAACTAGTGAAATAATCTATGTCAGAGTACCTCCCTGATCTGCGTATGCCTATCGAACTATCGAAACACAGAAGGGAGGCTAGAGTATAACCCAAAGGGTGGGGGGTTGCCTTCAGGGGATGAAATGGGAACAGATGGCAAATCGGAAACTGTAGCCTCGGAGCCAAGAGCTCTATCCAAAGACAATGAAGTTCGAACCCAGAATGATGGAGACCCAGATAATGCGATTTCACTTCATAAATGCCTCCCTTTGCCATTACTCACCCGCAGAGGTCGCTATTTATACACGCGCACGAGCAGTCAAGTGCTAGAGGCCTTATCTTTATCGCATCTGTTAGGCTAAGTAGTGCTTTCAACAATCCTATATGTTATCATAGTAGTGTTAGGATTGTTTGTGTGAGGGTCATCTTTTCCTGTGGTTTGAAATCTCGAGTACATCCATTAAACGCGCATCTTTTCATGTTATATTCGAACAGCATTGTGAAATCGTTTGCATCTAAAAACGAATTGAACTACTTCGGCAATTGCGTCGTTGCTCGTTAATGAAACAATGAATTCCTAGGTATTATCAAAAATAATAGTGTAGGATTTCGTGTCAAAAGCAGCTACAATCCAATGTGTTTTTCAAATGGATTAAAATATCTGTTTAAGTATTTTTAGTTTAACTCTCTTGTTTTTAAAGTTGGAACTTATGGCGAGAATCTTAATTGATCATTATTTTATATTTTTTGTTGAAATGTTTGTAATTCTTATATTCAATTTTAAAATTTTAAATAATTACTATACAAATGATTTGTATTATTTATAGAGTAGTATTTTTTCGATTTTTTTTTTGTATCAACAGAATTTGACTTTTTTTAATATATATATTAAAAAGAAGACTTTTTTTAAAATTTATTTTCACAGTTATTGGGCCCTTCTTGCTTTTTCACACTTTTCTATAAAGAATTTTAATATTAATAGATAACGAATAGCCCTAAAATTTAATCCTTAATTTTTTCCATATTCTCAGAGTTCAGTCAAGTTTGGTCATATTTTCGAGCCTTTTTAAAGTAAACCGATACTGTTTTAAGAAGGAGCTGGTAATCTTGAATTGCGCTCGGATTACATTGACGAAACCTAAGCTAGTAATCCCATTTCCAAATTTCCACACCATACCATGGGCAAGGCATTAAACCTGTTCTAGGCCTGCTAGATGACGGTTCTTCTACGAAATCGGATTTTGAACCTGGAACTTCTGTCTGAATACGAGACCATACCATCAGGACACCATGACCCCATCAAAGTTTAATGAATAAATAAAATATCATCTCTAAAGGTTCCATCACATTGATATCAATATTAAAAAAAGTTTTGTGTTCGTTCTGAAAAAGGCAATTAAATTCAGCTAATATAAAAAAGCAAGTCAATATCTGAAAATCAATAGTAAAATTTCAATTTTATTTAAACTCGTATTCAACGATTTATAAGGAGTTTAATTAATCAGAAGGAGTGATCTCCATGAAACTTTTTCGTGTACTCTTTAATAAAGATTTTACCCCCTTAATTAGTTTCTGCATAAAATTGTGGACCATGTGAAAGACCACTAATGCCTTACGGGACATTGACGAACGAAATATAAATCTTTGGCGTGAATCTAGTACTTTTACTGAATCTATCGCGCAAAAAGGCATTTTGGACGCCGCCTTTCCAACCGATTGAAACCAAAATTTGACACGTAGATGCAGATTGCAGATTGACTGCGAAAATGCAGATTGACAGACTGTGAATCCTTTCACAGATTTGGTTCAAAATTTGTTAATAATCTGTATATGGAATGCTAAACCTGTGTCACAAATTTTTATCAATCTAGCTTTTTACGTTTTGTAATTATCAAGCTCACTTATACTCGGACACAGCCAGACAGACTTATTATGAATGTATTGCATTCAAAATTTGATAGAAATCTAAAAATTTCAGTCCATAAAACTAATATCTAAAAGCGTTTTAGAGTTATCAGACAGACAGATATCATGTCAAAATTTTGTTTTTCGAACTCAACGAGGTCCGAAACGTAGAGATTCAACAAAATTTAGAGTTCAAATTTTTTTGGCGATTTTTTTTTTACTTTCTTTGCGCTTCATGTATGAGAACTATTAAGAGTTGTAGCCCATGTTAGAGCTTCAACAATGATCCTTTTGAGTTACAGAATAGTAAGTCATATGAGCTTTTACAAAAAAGATATTTTTACGACTGTTAAAGAAAATAAGATCCGCACTTTTCTCTAAATCATGAGGCTATTTCTGAGCAAAAATAGCTATTAAATCAAAAAATAATTAATGTATAAGAATTCTAAAAGCTTTAGCTTTATATCTCTCTATCCCCTTCCGATTCATAAAATTAATAAGCAAAATTAATGTAATTTATTAAAAGAACGTTTAAATAGTACACGAGCAGTTATCTTTCTTTATTTCTGTAGTGAAAAAAAAACAACTATTTGTACTTTTGAATTATGACTAACCTTTTCTTCATACCTTGAAATCCGAACTCAGGATCTTCTTTCACTTTCTCAGACAACGATTCAAAATTTATTTTTAAAGAATGAAAAAAATACAGAATGAAATGTGATTGAATAAAATTAATTAATTTAAAATTATTTTTAAAATTAATTAAAATTTATTAATACTTGTCAGAAAATCCTAGAGTAAATACTAAATTTAAAAAAACACTCAGCAGTTTTTTAGAATTTATTTTCGAATGACACATATTTTAACTATTTTTTTTTCTTTTAGGGGTGTTTTTGAGTTCCTTTTTTTTTTTATTAAAGTCTTTTCTCAGGGCTTATAGCAACAAGAAAAAACTCAAAAGTATTCAAAATGCAATTGTGTATGATGTAAATACTTAAAGGATTTGTTAGTTTTTACTTCAGTTTGATATAATATTTTCCTTCCTAAATATGAATTTTAAAATCAGTGTAAGGTTTAATGCTTTAAATTCCAAATGTTATATTTAAAATATAAAACAATTCTACATAAGTGGCAAACACGGATTTCGCTTGTGTTCAAGGTTTTAAAATAATATGTGACTCATAAAAAAATATGTTAAGAAAACTCACCTCTAATAAACTGGAAAACCACGAATGATGTCTGAATAAATATTACATTTATTTTTTAACTTGAAATATATTTTTTCTTAAAAAAAAAACATAGGCTGAAAAAATAATACCACATAATGCTTTGCTTCTGCATGATTTTCATTTTTTTTTTTTTTGTATAACCAAACAATTTAATAGTAATACAAATGCAGGCAATGAAAATTCTGCAGGCAATTTGTGTAAATACAGCATTAAGATATAACATTTAAAGTAAAAATATCACTTACCGAAATACTATGGAAATGGTCTTTGAAAGGCACTAGAAGCATATAATACGTCTTTTCTTTAAAAATGTTTAATTTTCTTTTGTTCTATGGACTTCCAGAGTTATTTACGTAGAGAATTTGTCAGGTAACACAAAGCGATGCTCATCATAAAGAAAGAAATTCTTAGAATAAAATGCCAAATTATAGAAATTAAGAAATCTTGACTTTCAGAGTTCTTTTCTTAAATAAATTTATACAGTTTTAAGCATGATAAAACCTTGATTATTGCCAAAGCACTTTCTACGTGATACAAAACATTCCCATTTTTTTAAAGTCATATATCAATGAATGAATAGTTTTTAGAACACTGGTTACCAGTTAATCAATATTTGCATTCGCATCACTCACTTTTCGAAACAATGAGGTTCTGTGCACAACAGATTTTCCTTCTTTAACCAATTTCCTCTAAGTCCACTTTCTCTCTGTCTTTTTTTCAATGGATTTTTTTTGTCATGAAGTCCAATTTTGAAATGAGGCAGCAACCAAACAATCAAAAACTAATTTATAATGGCTTCAAAAGCTTAAAAATTCGCACACTTTTCAAAATACGAGGTTTAGAAGGTAAATAAGTTATTAAGCATCGTTGAGTTGTAGCTATTCTTCATTCGGAACTTTTAGTTTAATAAAACGAACAAACTAGAGCAAAGTTTACACGTTGTTAACAAGAGATAACTCGAGCATCATCAGTGATCCTCATGTTTTTGATTATATCTTCTAAAGTCATAAAAAATAGCACTAATAAATATATGTATATCTTAAATGTTCAGAAAAATTTAAATTTTCGAGTAAAATCAGGAATTTTTTTTTAATTGAAATTATAAATATACTATATTACTTTTAAGAAAAATGAATCTTACTTGACAAAATATTTTAAAACATCAGCCGGGAAAATTTTCCTCTAACCCTCTAATAAGTTAATAAACGAATAGTACTCAATGAAATATGCCATTTTACAAAACAAATAACAGTTGGTAGCAATACTAATTGAGAATTTTTCATTAATTATTTCTTAGTATAAGCAAATAGATTACAATTTTTATCACTTTTCGGTGCAGATTGATTGAATTCTCTTATTCATAAGAAAATATATGTATTTTATTTCACTGTATATTTATATATCTTGTCGGGTTGCATATAATGAAAGTTGTAAAGAATTTATATCATTTTGGAAGATTTTTTTATTTTTTATTTTTGGATAAAAACCTGGTGGGCTTAATTATTTATAGAAATGATTGTTCCTTGATGCAGTACTGAAGCATGGAGAGTAAGATGCTAACTCAGCTGTTATCTTCTTCCCGGGTTCGAAACTATGAGGCCTCCCACATAAAAGCCCTCGTGTTTCTTTAGAATGAGACGTTAATATAATTAAACTAATCCGAAGTATTAGCTTCTGGTGAAAACGATGGATTGGCTGGTTTTTCAGCTTCAATTATTTATTTATATTTTCATGATTCAAATCCTTTTGCATACAATGAAGTGTCTCAATCGTGCAACTGATTACAGAATTTTTGAAGTTTAAATCCTTAAAAATTCTCCCAAGGTTGCAGTCAAAGTTGCAATTAAAATACAAGAAAAAAACACTTGGACACACATAGTATTTCAGATGTTTATAAATCCATTATAAGAATCGAAATGGTTATAATTGTCCAAAATAAGCTGACATTAAATAAGAAGATTAAATAAATTAATAGGACATATGGTTAATATATGTGGTATCCTTGTTCCGCGGACCACCAGGTGGCACTGCATCTATCTTCTATCCACCAGCTGACGTCACACGGACATGAGCTTGAGCGAGCAAAAGTGAAACATTGGACTTGGTGTTTGTGTGTGGCGTAACTAGATGTCTGCGATGTTAACCAACTTGATGTAAATGGGCAGCAACCGCCCTTTTAACTCTTTACTTCTTTCCTTTTTAATTTTATGTCGTGCCGTCTTTATGTTTGTTTGTCTTCCATTAAATTATTAAATGCACAACTTGACTATTTCATTCGCCTTGGAACTCAGATGGTAGCTAGGCTTCCATCCTATATCATATGTAATAAAGGTTCAGTTTTTATGAAATATTCATTTTAAAAACACATGCCTATTTAGTGTTCTCTTTATTTAAAAGTCAGAATACTACGCGGATCTTTGCAGATGATTCACGGGAGGGGACAAAGCATTTCTACTGCCATCAAGACTAAAATAATTTTCATTTTTTTTAGTTGAAATCATGATAAGTACTTAATTTCATGTGTATGGTTTTTGTTTACATTTTCAAGGTCTTACATGTGAAATGCATTGTGAAGCTAATTACAACGACAAAGGATGCAAGTATCTTAATAAGAGAGGATTTTATATTTAAAAATAGTATACTAAAAAGGAATTAACGAGTTTGCTTCTTTTTTCTGAAACATTTTTGACTACACAGAAATAATGCTCTGTTTTGAAGAAAAAGGAGTGATTCATATCTTTTTAAGATCATTTGAATCCTAATGTGATTCAGAGCTCAATAAGAAAATCGAGAATATTTTTGCATTCAACTTTAGGAAAGAAAAACGTTTGAGACTTTTGGAGTCGAATAGTGTATATCATTTTGGTTTTTTCCCCCATTTTCTACGGCTGCCACTTACAAAAATTATGAACAGCAAAACTTCAAATATTCAGTGTCTAATCTTTTTTTTTTT
>JAPMOR010102267.1:541743-583483 GCA_026543865.1 Argiope aurantia | reverse complement strand
ACAGAATGAAATTTTCTGAGCAAATTTAATTTATAAACACGATTACTTTTACTATCATTTCAGAAATATAATGATACAACACCTTCTTAAGAAGCAATTTTGGCTGCAGAACTATTTAGTTTTGTATTTAAGATCGATATTTTCGGCATTGATTAAAATTAATCCTTTCTGATTATAGATAAAATAAACGCTTCCTTAAATATACAAAAATCTGAAATTTAATTTGACGCATATTCATATTGTTAATGTTTTTATCAAATCTCTACGAAAGACTTTTGTAAAACTGCTATCAAAATAACTAATTTATTAAACTAGATTAGTTTAAAGTAATCATCCAATTATTACTGAGTGTCTTATATTTTAAATTCTTTAAAAAATAAAATCATATCTAGTGTAATGTTTTATATTATGAATTGTTAAAATCTAGAAAGTAGCTAGTCATAGGTAGATTTCAATAGCGCAAGTGTCAAATATTACAGCACAAAATTCATCTATGTGGAATAATGAGAAGGGGAGTCAGACGGGTTTTTTCAATCAGAACTTTCTGATTGACTACCATGCTCTTGGATTCTTTTGAATAATAAACTCATAGCGTCATGAATATATTAACATAATTTTGGCACTATTCAAATTCGTCCGTAAAAATGTTTGATTTATCACATGAATAACGCAGTTCTTCTGTACCATACATGATAAAAAAAATTTAATTTAATACGCAACATTATTTTACAAAAATTAAATGGAAGGAAATTACTTTAATAAAAATTAGAATTTTCCCTTTGAGTGTATCTTAATGTAAAGTTTTTGTTGAAAATTGAGTAAGAATCCATATTTATTTTTTATATCTTTGCTTAACAGAATGCATTTGTAGAATATTATTGTACATTGTCTTCATTTAATAGTGTTAAATAGAGCGCATTATTCTCTTTTTTATATTCACATGCGTTTTCCAAACTGTATATATTCATAAAATAATAATATAATTTATAAAATAACAATACATTCATAAAATATATAATATTCCTAAAATAATACATATTTATGTTAAAATAACTCCTATTTTAAATCCATCAGTAGATTTTTAGGGAAAAAATCTCCTGGGTTCTATCTTTAATGAATATAAAATTTAATTCATTTCACTCCTTTTTTTATCGCAATGAAATGTATTTTCAATAAGTTAAATAATAACACGTAATTAAATTTAGTTGTTAAACAATACAAAATATATAATGTTAAGATTAAATTAAAATCTAATTAAAAACTAATATTTTGAATGTTTCAAAAAGTTCACAAAGAAAATAAAGAATGTGAATGCTTATTTATAACAAATAAATTTTACTTCTAAAAAAACAAAGATGATTTTTCCACTTATGTACTTAAGAGAGATCTACTGATTAAAACTAAATATCTTAATTCTATTATTTTGAACGTTGTCTAGATACAATTTTTCAGTGAGAATCTTCTCTTAATAAAAAAAATTAATAACAACCACCACTCTTGATGATTAACGTATTTAAACGTGCATAATAATTAAAGTATTAAAATTGATTTTATTTGTTAGATAACAGTTGCAGAATAAAAAGATAATTTATGAATTATTTAAATGCATATGATTGGAAAACTTAGTGAATAATCTTAAAGTCTATAAATTATAAAACTCCCAGTTTAATCATTAAAGAAAAGAGACATTCTTAATTTCTTTTAAAGTATAAACTTTAAATAATCTGATAATTATTCTCATGAGAAACGAAAAAAAGGTATTCTGAAGTTTGCTATATCATTAAAAAGTTTTAGTTTTAGATTATTCATCTATACTAAAAGTCTCTTATATTTAATGATAATTCGATTAAATCCGCTCAGAATTTAAGATGTGTATTGCAAGTTATCTTATTCTATTTTGTCTGTAAACAAAATTATGCAAAACTTAGTTAATAAACATCAATTTTATTTAAAATAAATAAGCACTCAGAAGCGTAAACATTCTTTAAGTTACGTTAAGATACATTCGAACGATTTTAAAGCAAAATTTCTTTCTCTTTTTTTAACAATATTTGAAAATCAGACTGCAATTAATACCTGCTTATGAAGTAATGCAACAATCAACAGATTTATATTACTGGATTTTTCAAATAAATATATTCAAAATTAATTATTATACAATACGTTATTTATATTTTACAACTAATTTAAATACAACATTTATTTTTTATAAATTAACAACACAAATAACTAAAAAATTGGGACACATTTTTATGTGAATAATTTGATTTAATTGATTCCAAATAAATGTATTAAATGTTCTAATCATGCTGTAAAAAGGGCAAAATACCTTTACCGAAGGTATCTCTCTTTAATTTACTCAGTTTGAAAGTCAGTTAATTTATAACTATAATTTCCTTTCTAAAAGTCAAACATTCCTTTCCGGAAACAGGAAAGTGCAGGTAACGATGTGAAACATTATTTACTTCCTGCATCGTTAAACACCTCTTCCAAAAATAAATAATAAAATCATCGTCAAAACCCCATCAAGCACAGATGGTAGATCCGGATAAATCATTTAACACAGCAAATAAAATATATATAAAAAAAACCGATATCGGCCGTCTACTCGATTTCCCGCAATTATGAAAATGTTACACCCTGACTAATTTTGACACGTCTGGCATTTGCATAGAAGGCGATGGTGACAAAGCTTATCAGAGGTGAACAAATGGCTAGCGGAAGATCGGCACGTGCAGACCAATATGGCGTGACACCCTGCGCTAAGAGAGAATTCACGTGGTCGAAGTCGCGACCCCCAACCTAGATTCAAAAATTATGGACTAACGCGTAACCTGCTGTTCGTACAACCCATCAGAAATACGGTTCAAATGAGATAGGGCGTGTTGCATTGTGCGTGAAGCCCGCTCTCCTATTTGCGCTCTCAAGCATAGGATTTATTTTATGGTGTTGATGGCCCCTGTTTGGAAGTTGAAAGTATGTGGGGAACAGAATCAGGTTGTTCCGTTTGGATGGTCGAAACTTAGGGTTTGGTTTTCCGGTACGGAACTTTTTGGGTTAGGTTTTATTGCTAAAATCTTGACTGATTGAAAATTGCTGGGAAGGGGAGGGGGGTGGATCAATACAGACTTATGCATGTTCCATGTTTTTCAAGTTAAAAGAACGTACTGGACGGAGTTCATTGCCTTGTTGTGACAAAAGGAAATTAATAAAGGTTTGGTTTTCAGCAATGGATTTTTTTTAGATTAAAGTTTTATTGCAAAGCCCTATTAAATAGAAATCGGAAAATAAATTTCAGTTTGTTTCTAATAGAAGAGAGAGAAAGAAGACAGAGATTAAATTGCTTCAAATAGTGCCAGTGAAACATGCCATCTATTTCGTCTTTAAGAATAAGATTTGTTGCCATGGAAATTTAGGTTACGCATTTAGAAGTAAAAAGAAGGTGGGAAAAGGAATCAAGTTTGTTTGTTTTTTAAATTCTTGTGCTTATTTATTCTTTAGAGGCTTTTTTTCTTGCGAAGTCAATGAATTTTATTGGAGTTCTTAAATCTTGACAAATGAAATTCATTGACTTGAGCCGGACTTGTTTTTCGGAGAACACTTTCGGCTCGCAGAAGACATGATTTGGTTAACTTCTTCATGGTTCGGTTTTCTGGGTTGCTTTCAAAACAGAATTTGTTTCAAATTATTCATATTAAGTATTTGAAAGTCGAAAAGTCTTTTAAAGAAAGAATCAAACTGATGAAATTTTTTCTTTTCTTTATCTATGCAATTCAAAGACCCATTACGAAATCTTTGGATCAGAATGCTGAAATTCAAACTGATAGAGGTAATTAACTCAAATGTTATCGGCGATCCATCAAAAATGTGGGTTTTTAATTCTTATTTAATCTTAACAGGAATTTTATTCTTTTATAACATGAATTTTCTTTCTATTATAAAACTTAGAAGGATGCGATAATCATAGAAAATAATAAAGTCATCGTACTGTATTAGTAATTTGTCTTTATAAATGGTATATTTTTGGCAAAGTATAAGATTAATGACAAAAATTAAAAAGAAACAAAAAAGTATGAAAGATTCGAGCCAATCTCAATCCAAGGTGAGAAATATTATGTAAATTATGCTGCAATATTAATTATCTTGGTTATTCCCTAAATTGTTGATTTTGTTCTGTTATGCTTTTTTCTAAGATAGGAACATGGTTTGAAAATTATGAACAGAGTTTAATTGTTAGACTTGTACTCGTTGATCCTATGAGAGCGGTTTTCGATAAATTTTCAGCCTCTTAATGAGTCTTTTGGAAATATGATGTACTTGAATTCTATAGAATATTTCAAACGAATAAGCGTAAATGCTGCATGTCTCTTATATCGTCTACATGCCTTAGAAACATAAGTACTTGGATAAATAAGTAAATCTATTGACATACTCTCTTACTTCTCTGCATTATATATCTATTTGCATAAGTTGATAAAATGCCCAACAGACATCAATCAGTGCATAAAATTTGATTTTTAATATCATCTACATTAATAAGGAGATTTATTCCCTTTGTTCTAAGCAAAAACGGTATGATTGAGTGTACTTACGGAAATTAATTTTCAGAATTAATCTTTGATCTGACAGAAGGCCTGTCATTTTTACTCCATATACTTTTTAGATTGCCAATTAATTAAATGAATTTTTCCTATTTGAACCATCTCCAGATAAATAGGAAGACAATATGAGACGCCCCTCTGTTCTTCAATCTTATACACACACTTTGTAATCATTATCTTCTATATTACAATAGGTAATTAACTTATATCAAAAACTGTATAAAATTGATATGTATGCTTCGATTTTTTAGATTCAGAATTTCATATAAGGAAAAAGTAATATTAAATTAAATGGCATTACAAAAAAAAATTTAAAGCTTTTTAAATATTTTTTATTTATTTATTTATTATTTTTTGTTTTGTTTACTTTCTCTCGTAAGCGTAAATATTCTCGAAATAAAGACAGATTTTTTTTGATGAACACTATGAAATAATTTTTATATTATACTGTTTGTCAAATTTTTGCATATCATCTAATACTGTTATAACATTATCACTCCTTCAAATACTGAAACAATTATGAGATGTTGAAGAAGAGAGGTCCTATTGGATAATTTGTTGTATTTGAAATGCATATCTAAATTAATTAGAAATTTTCCTGAAATTCTAAGGAAACAATTAAAATAAAAGACAGTTTAGTTTTCTTTATAAAGTGTTTACAAATAGGAAAATTATTTTATTAAAAGTTACCCAGTTATTAGAGACTTCCATGAGAACAATTCCATTTAAGGAAACAGTGGCAATGATAAATTAAACTGAAATATGAAACAGCCTTTTATGTTTCTTATGCATTTCATATTGATTCATTTAGATTCGTGATAAAATATTTCTATTTGAAATTGTACATTGTGTATCTATATTTCTGAAAAACAGTTGCTTTATTCGAAAGTTTCACTTTCTAGAAAGTCTCTACTATCTGCAACTTTGTATAATGACTAGTTTCGAAATGAGGTCTAAAAAAAGTGCTCGCACAAATACCTTGTATGAAATGAATGCAAAGGGTTGAAAGATTGAGAAGTGGCACACAGCAATATGAGTTATTTTACGATTTCCATATGAAAAATGCTTCAGTGATTGACAAGTAGTTATAGTCAGGTTTTGAATTCCAGCTCAGAATCCCATTTGCAAAAGCAATTCCTCAGGGTCGCTTGCATGACAAGATCATAGCTGACGGCAGCGCCTGCAGCTAGGCAACAAATGCAAATTCTCTTTCCTTTTCAACAGGAGGGTAACAACAAAAACAATCAAGAAACCAACACTTCAGACACAAAGAAGATGATAGAAAACCCCTTTTGAAAAATAAAATTCAGAAAAGAGGGGGGTGGGGCTGAATAATAGCGTGCGCACTTTCGTCATGCGAGATTCAACGTTTGGCAAAGCCGACAAGAAAATTTCCCTCTTTTCCGGGTATTAAATCAAAAACAACAATGTTTCCATAGTCCTTCCACTCTGCCTTCTGCCCTCGAAGTCAAAAAGATAGATACGAAAGAGCATGTAACGCGAGAAAAAGTTACACAACTGAAGAATAAACTGTTGGAATTATTGAAATTTCTCGGAATTCATTTTTTCGCCTTCATCTTATTCCAAATATTTTAATGACTTACGGATTTGGAGTTGCTTTCATTCCCGGAAGCGTTTGTTAAGGGCGTGCCGCGAAACAGAATGCAAAAATATGGTTGCTGTCTGAATATATAATAATTTTCGTCTCTAAAACTGAGTTCCCTCGTGTCTGGGAAGCCAACAATGCAGACTACCTGAGAAGAATCCTCGGTATCACAGCGGTAACAATATTGAATACCAAATAAGAGAAGAAAGGTACAGTGAAATTACCTACCGACTCTGAAATGCCTCATTGTTCGCGAAACCTCTATTAAGAAAGCAGCCAAATCTCGTTATTCTTCCGGAAACTTCAATCACTGCTCCTGCACCTGAAGGAGCGATGCCATGAATGATAAAGAGGGGTAAAAAGAGAAAGCATTTCAACCGTCACTTTTATAGACTATTAAGTAGTCATTAATGGCATACTTTCACTCAGAACTCAAAAGCCATCTTCACTGATTTTTGCACAAGTGCCTCGTGTCGGTTAATAACACTATTAATATTTCAGGATCTCAAAAATTAATATTTTGTTTAAGCATTAAGCTTAGAACCGATTAGAAGTAAAGAATTTAGCATGCATATGAAGTGAGCATTTCTTTGATAGAACATTAAACAGCCATTAATAGCATGCTTCCACTCATAATTCAATATCCATCTTTATTAATATTAATAACTTCGTGCCAATTATTAACATTATTAATATTTCAGGTTATCAAAAATAAATATTTTGTTTGAGCATTAGATTTAGAGCCTTTTAAAAGAAAAAAAATCAGTATGTATTTGAAATAGGATTTATTTGATAGACTATTAAGCAGCCATTAATGAACTGTTTTCAATCATAACTCAATACCATCTTTATTAAATTTTTCAGAAGTGCTTTATGTCAATTATAAACATCATTAAAATTTCGTATAATCAAATATAAACCTTTTGTTTAGCATATTTAGACCAATTAAAAGGAAAGAAATTTAACACGTAAATGAAATAGGAATTTCTCTGATAGGCTATTAAGTAGTCATTGATGGCATGTTTCTGGTCGCAAGTCAACATTTGATGGAAGTTTTTACTTAAAGACTTCACGACTACTTCAAGTTAATTTGAGTTAGTAAGTCTTATACTTTACTTCTGGGACAAGTCTAACAGTCCTTGTTGTTCTATTTTTACTTTTTTATTTTTGTTTCTAAGATAACGGACGATCCTTCATATAATTTTTTATTCCGATGGCCCGAAATATCACTATCTTCGTTTTGGTGTTTCTGTGTCTGACTGGAAAAACACTCCACAGATTTCCCTCTTTTTCTCCTTAACTCCTTTTTCTTCGCTGAGAATGCAATTCATTAACTTTAAATGACTTATACACTGATTAGGATCATTTAAAAAATTGTAAAAATTAAACGAAAATTACAGTAATTGCCCTAACGTCATTGGAATATTCTGCGTTCACATTAAAAAGTGCATATTCTAAGAAATAAAAGCGGAAGTAAAAATTTTGTCTTGGAGTTTATGTTCAAAGAAATCAATACTTTTATCATAAACATTAGATAAATTACTGGGAAAACGCATGAGTGAATTATTTAATAAAGCAATAAATTGATTCCCATTTAATTATAACATTCTAAAACACTGTTTCATATTATGTTTAAGGGTACAACGGACGATGAAAATGTAAAAAATCGATGACATTTGTGATTTTTTTATTTTGATCTTTTATGTATATTTAGAGTATAAGCTATCGTTTTCAAAAAGAATTATTTTGATATCTTAATTAGTTCGCGCAATATTAGCATTTTTTATTGATATTATGATGCCACGCCCACTTGTTTACATTTGTACAGCTGCAGTATGACAGTTTCGTTTTCCTCCAAGCACTGATATGAGCCTTATTCGCAATTTTTATTTTATCGTGTTGTTTTTACAATGACAGATGTTAAAAACTTCTACTTCTTCTTTTCTCTTGTTTGTTTTGGTTTGTAGATTCGTTCGTCATACATTTCATATTCAAATTACTCGTTTCTTTCTTTGAAGTTGAATACATAAATAGTTCTTTTCAGGGCTAAAATTGATATTTTCTCTATTTTAAATTACATTACAAATTAAATTACAAAAGTACCTAAAAGAAGTATTCGTTTCAAAGAAAAGATTAGAGTTGGGTATAAGTAAAGCTGTGAAAGAGTATAATCTGGGATATTTAAAAATTTTTGCTTGGTTGAAGAAAATATATCAAAAGATGATTCTCGCTTTATCATAGCTCAGAAAAAGAACCAGAAAAGAGCAGCACAAAATAAAATAAAATCCTTGACATCATATAAAAACAAAGAAATGAAAAAACTCAAAAAACAAGCAAATGTAAGGTTAGAAGCCAATCATGAGAGTGTAACTTATGCAGCAAGTGCATTTTGATTTGCGTCATATTTTGTATTGAATTTGTTTATGGCTGCATATATAATTTTAAAATGTTAGATAAATAAAAAATAATATTTATGATTCATGAAATAATATTAAAAAAATCTTTTTATTTGAGACTTGTTTTTTTAAATGAAAAAATGAGTTAGTTTTGCTTCACCAGTAGTATTTCCTGTATATGCTTTGTGCATTCTTACATAAATATTATGTATGTATATTTGCATATATTTCATAAAATAAATAATTCTTTTAATAAACTTGTATATTTACTAAATTTGAGTTGTTTTAATTTTGTTTCTGTTCTATAGGGATCATTCAAATGTATTTTTAGCTTTTTCTCATAATGAAATTTTATGATACCCTTCAAATTTTTAAGTACTTCATGCACATCATATTTTTAGTTACAACTCTGAAACTTTTCTGTTATGCCGTATAAACATAAAATAACACAATTTTGCATTTATAGGTGAATTATGAGTCTTAAAATTTTTATTGAAGGCCTCGAGTAATATTACTGTACTGATTTTTAAAAATTTTTCAAAAAATGTCAAATATTTCAAGTTTTAAATCGAAAATCATTTTTTCAATAAATTTAAGTGTGCAAAATATTTTGTAGAATTAAAAAAAATGTATCTGAAAAAATAGAAATAATTAATTTAGGTTCTATTTTCATGCGCATGGAACAATTTCAAATTTTAGAATATTTAATTTTTTTTTCCATTTTTTTACCAAAAAAAATTAAAAATCAATGAATTTTGATGAAAATTTTTTCAGAATTAAATTGATATAATACAATTAACATATAAATTTCAAAACAATATCTGAAAAATTGAGAAATTTTGGTTTCAACGTCCATTGTACCCTTAAAATTGTTTTTGAAAAATTTATAAAAATTAAAGGAAAAAAACGAACGACAGCAAAATGATACTTAAAAGATAATAGTTTGCTCTTTAAGATTATATATAAATCATTCTCATGCAATAATATTGCAGGAATAAATCATTAATTCACTGGCAAAAATGAACAAAAAATTCTAATGGTTTGCTTAATTTTTTTTTAATTTAGTTAAATCTCTTAGGAATTAACTCCCTTTGAAAATTAAAAATACCTCCGTCGACCTAGAAATGACCAAATAATTGCGTGTATAAATTTCATGCCTTCAACTTGTAGGAAGAGTTCATGTAACAGACGGACAAATGTACTTTCGACCTTATATTGTAGATTAAATAATCATTTATAAATAAATTTCGTTCATAATTTAATTAATTTTTAATTGATTTTTTTTATTTCAAATGAAATTCACTGCCTGATTTGTTAACAGTAATAATCCTAAAGTCTACTAACAACATATTTTTTGGCATACGATAAAACAGGAAGAATTTCACCTACATATGGGAAAAGATTGTCTTTGTATTTTTACAGACAACTACATAATGACTTGCTTCCACTAATAATTCAATAAGTATATTTATCGATTGAAATAAATTTCGATTTCATGTGATTAATTAATTTTACCACGCATTTATCTAATAGTATGAATGGTTAGAGCTATTAAAATTAAAATTTTGTTTAACATAATTTTTTTAATAATTAAGCTGAAAGGATTATATATACATGTTACTAACAAAGTATGAAAGATCGGCAAATTATGGCCTCAAAGTATGAAATTATAAATGTATCACACATTTCCTAGGCATTGCGTAAAATGCCTAGTAACCAAAGTATATGACCGGCAAAGTATGGCCATCAAAGTATGAAATGATTAATATATCAAACATTTCCTAGGCATTGTGTAAAATCCCAAGTAACAAATCGGAAAAATATAAAATACATTTCCGATGATCATGCTTTATTTTTCATTTCTATTGATAATGAAGTTGTTGGCACTTGTCCTAAAGTTACAAAATATACAGCATGTCCTGGAGCTGCAATATATATATTTTAATGCGTAGAAATGTGCTTCTTGGAATGATTTTTTGAAAAAATTTTAGTTAGAATTTCAATTAATTAAAAAAATTAAGTGACATTTTGAAGTTATTCTGCGATGATTTTTGAAAACATTAAAAAATGATGATTACATTATTTTAAAATTCAAAATATTATATTTCAATTACACCTATTCTTTTTCTACATAATTTTTTAAAATTTTTAGTAAATAATTGTAGGCTTAAATTAAAGGATCAAGTTAACTCTCTCACCAAACTAAACCTAGAAAAATATAATTTTTAGAACGTCTCTGCATTAAATGAAACCAATATGAAACATGATATTTTCCAGAAAAATAAGTGCAAGAAAAATGTTTCTGTGAAAAGTATTTGTATTATTAATTCAATAAGTCTGCGTTATTTAAAACAAACGTTGTTTAATATATATGTTACCGTCAAATTTTGAAATTTGGCTTTCAATACAATGACGGAAACTGGCCGTCAATGTATGAAATGTTTAATATTTCACACATTTCCTAGCATTCTATAGAAGAAAAAAAAAGTGGCAAATCTACAAAGTATGAAATATATCAATAATGATGCGTCATCATATAAATATCTGTGATAAATTAGTATATGTAAGAAAAGGAGTCAGTTTTTAAAAAAAAAACCATGAAAGAAAATATAATCGTTGTTGAATTAAACCATCATGAAAATGACATGTTTACCGAAGAGATTCCTGTTCCTGCTCTAAGTTGTGTCTATTTAAAGGAAACTAATGATGCGCTCACGTAGGTGTAGTTAAAAAATTCTTAATTTTTGTGACCATTTTAGTAAAGATAATGAACTGAATATTTTATGCAATTTTTGTTTCAAAACTGAAAATGCTATTAAAGGTAAAATTAATTCTAAAATCAACAAGTATGCAAGTTCCTGTTCCTGACATTAACAAGGGCCGAGGTGATTCGACTTGGAAATTCTCACGGAATTTTAAAGCAATTATATGGGCTGTCACAATTTACTTTATGTCCTAAAAGCTTGCTTAGAATCGAATGTGTTTCTGGCTACGAAATTCCCCTGCATGGAAGGCAATAACGCATCAACAAATATATTGTCACGGAAGTTTTCAGAAAATCTAGGCCCGGTGAGTATGATGAAACAATCCAACATGCTCAATAACAAATAACATTTTATTTTGCACGAAAACATGAAACGCAGACAACAAAACACAGCCGAAGCATATAATAACGGCGTGTGCTGACAGTAAACAGCAAATCGACAATACGTAACGCTAATAGCTAGCTATCTGTAAAACTGTCTTCTTTGCTATAGAACTAACTGCGTTAAGAAGCAATATTACAAATTCGTAATAATATTCTATGCTCTATGTTTGTGTTCTTTAATAAGAAAGACAAATTTTGTTTTGTACAATTTTAATTCTTTTATGCAATTTGAATGTAAGTTTGTAATGGACATTTTCATTATTTTTGTTTTCAAAATAACATTCGCATTTTTGAGGAATGAATAACTTTTAAGTAATAGCGCTATCATAGCATTTTTTTCTACTTTGCCTACATAGCATTTGTCATTCTATAGAATACCAAGACACTATGTACAATGTCTAAGGAAAGTATATAATAATTTTCACATTTCATACTTTGCCTAAAAACGACGACCATTCTATAAAATGCTTAGGTAGTCTATAGAAAGCCTTCATTAAAATTATTTTATAAAATTCATACATTGCCGGTAATATACATATTAAATATAATACTACTGCATATTAGTTATTGTATTTAACAAAAAACAAAGCATTCTTTAACGTCTTACATTGACCCAAAACCAGACATTATCTTTATTAATTGAAAGAGATTTTATATTTAATGCAGCACGAATGCAATATGAGGATACAGTTGCATGGTACTTTGTCTCTGTTTCGTAGTTGAATTATTGTGATTTCACTTAAAGTTGTCAATCAAGAAATATATTAAATGTGGTTGGGGCAAAACTTTTACTCTTTAATGTGACATGAATGTATGGAATTTCACAAACAAGCGTATGAAATTGCGTCTCTTTGCAGAAGCTGATATATATACAAATATAAAACCTCTATAGAAATCATTGGGCAAGTTTAAAACAAAACAAAATTGGTCAGTCAAAGTGAGATTAAGAATTCATTAACCCTTTTTTTATACATTAAACAGCTACTGAGGGGATATATGTAGTCTTTTACTTTTCTAACACTAATCATGTAATTCTTTAACATGAATCAAGTAATATTTTTTTCTTGCATGTAACCGGCGTTAAAGTAATAATTATTTTCATCTATAATCTATGTGAAGTAATAATTAATTTGCATGAAATCAACTATCATATTAAATAAGTCACAATATTTGATATTTTCCTTTCAAAGGTACACAGTAAATAATAACACTATCTTATAGTTTCTAGTAAGTATTTGAGCCAGGTAATAAGATAGCAATTAAGTTTCCACTCTATTTTTCAAACTTCCATATTTATTCGAAAATGTTTGAAAAGATAGCATCTTAAAATAAAAATAGAAATAAAGCATGAACTCACAACATGATTAGAAGGAAACTAGAGGGTCATTTTGTACACAAGACCCTTTGCCTCACAAGAACACCTCATATCCTTTCAGAGGAAATAAATAAAATTTACATTATAAAAAGTTTTAAATAATTCTCCCCTAAAAATTTGTAAATTATTAATTTTTATTCTTTTCTTTACTAAAGCATTAATTATTTAAATGTTTACATACACACACTTTATATATATATATATATGCATACAACTTCTATACCAAAATACAATATATTCTTATAATATTTAATCATCAATGTTGAAATAAACTCTAAAATCAGAAATGTAAAAGCTGTATGTCTTTATTTGCTTATAGTAATGTACCTACAGAATCTCGAAAGTCTTGCTTTGGATAGTGTAATATTTGTTTTCCAAAATATTGGATTCGGCGAGTACAAAAAAGGAAAATCTTGTTAAACAATCAGAGAATTTTCCAGTAAAAATGACGTATGGTGAGAATAAAATATAAATATAAAATACTTCTTTATTCTAATATAAATTGTTGAAATAAATTAAATTCGTTTATGGAAACGTAAAAAGGAATGAGTTATTCTTTAAAACCTTTGTGAATGAAAAAGTTATTATTATCTGTATTGAATGTGACAAATCCCGTAATATGATATGGATGCGCTTAAATAAATAAGGCATAATGATCTTGTAGTCTGTGGATAAGTTAATCAACTAAGGTTACAACAGTGCAAAATAATATTATTAATCGCATTTATTTCAGGGCTAACTTTTGTATTAACTCATTTACATCGCTATTAAATGTATTGTTGTGAAAGGGAAAACCTTTCCCAAGTCTCCAATGAACCTGTCGTTTATCCCCACAATTTTTTTTCATGTCAATATAAGTATACTGATTATGTGGTACCTAGAGAGCTGTGGAATCTTTTTCTATGATTATAGCCCCCTAAGGTGACTCTATATATTCTTCTATGAATTATTTTGACGTTTTTTCGTATTAGGCTCTAAACTTAATTATGCAATGCTAATTTCTTTTTCTCTGTACTGAAAATTGATTTTACTCTTATCTTGTCTATTATACATGCATCAATAAGTGATGAACTCATGGTAAATTTTTATACTAATTAAATAACAATAGTAAATGAATCGAAATGAAATGGAATGCTTCCTAAAAAAATCGGCCATTTCTCCACATGTAAGTATGCGTGTCTTAATCCTGTAGAACCTAGAGGGCTTTTGGAATCCTTTCTATGAGTGTAGACTCCCCTAGTTTCTCCAGCGATTCTTTCTGTGAGTTATTCTAACCGTTTTTCATAGTAGGCTTTCATTATGTTGTTCTGATATTTTTTAACTATATTGAAAATTAAATTTACTCTTTTCGGTATCCCATGTGAAGACTTCCTAAGATATTTAATTTTTCTGTTTGCTTTTTATGTGCGATACAAAATGACACACCAGGATAATGCTTTCTCAGCTTAAAAACCGGTACAGATCTTATATCATTAAATCATAAGAGTTTTCCCTCCCCGCCAGAGCTATTCTCTAATCTATGGATAACTATATTTCTCTGTATTATATCACCTCATGCCCAAGATGTAGGCACGTCGTTAATAAGGAAAGACAAGAATAAAAAACACCATGGAAAGTTGATAGAAACAGCAGATTTTACCTTCGGATGATTTTAAAAAGTGAAGAACATTTTTTCTACTTCTTCAAATCCTGCTTTCAAAATTTGGTTGAGAGATTTCCTCCACTTTAATTTTAAAATCATTTATCAGGACTTTGATTATTTACAGTTTGCTTCTCGTAAATACTAAAGATGCATCAAATTATTAATTTAAAATCTTAGTACTGCATCTAATTTTTTCCATTTTATGTTGAAACTTTTCTTTTAAATGTTACAGGTTGCTGAAATATATTTTAAATTGTAATTCACAACGCAATATGATATGAATAAGACAATAAATATTTGTAAATTTTACGTTTTTCTCCAACTTCGAGAATACGTTCCAGTTTCTTATTAATTTCAACTTCCTGTTCTAATAATATTATTTGCTCTTTAACAGATTACAATTAAAAATTAAATCCAACTAATTTCTTGAATAAAATAAAAGCATATAACAGAAAAAGATAAGAACTTCTCAGATTTGGCGTCTGAGGTAAACTGAAAAGCAACTGAAAACTCGTGGTAGTTAAAAGTTTTGATTCTGAATTTACTACAAACACACTCAAATACGGTAATTCAATTCTAGTTTTTCATATTCGTAATCAAGATCTTATCTACTCTCATTTCTTTCTCATAATCTCTATTTGGAATCTTATTATCTTTTGACGTTCATTAAAGGATATGTTTGAACTTGAAAATAAGATTCACAAATTTTAAAACACAATGGACTTTGTATATATCAAACGGAAAATCATCAGATTTTTGGTTAATAAATTTTTAAAATTATCTTGTCCCTGAATCGTAAGCAAACACACTGTTCCAAATAAGAACGATTAAATTATTTTCCATGCCTCCAAAAACAATGATTGATCAAAATTATGTTCTGCTAAATACTAGTAAGAAGTTATTAAGACAGTCACTATTCTAATTTATCATAGAAAATTGAAATTTACTTGATTAATATCTTGAGTGTCTACTATGTTTCCTTTCGTAAGGAAATTATTTCTTATCAATTTGTGGTCCTTTTCACACAGAGTTTTGACATTTCATTTCACGAAATCAATAATAGGATTTTATATAAGTCTATATTTAGTATTAATTTCATAATAAGTATTCTAATAAACCCCTTTTATGAATATTATTGAAAATTTTAGATATTTGTGCATTTTTAATTTTGACAAAATTTATAACATTATATACAAGGTGGTTATAACTTTGGTGGTTATAACTAACTTTTGGATATCCACTTTGAAATGGCCATAAAAGGACAACTATAGGACCAAATGTTATCAAACTTGGCAATAATTTAATGGAGACCATGGAAATTTCTTTCGTTCCAAAAAAGTTCGAAAACTCATCACCAGAGGAAAAATGACGCTGTATGCAACATTGTTAAGCAAAATACAATATGAAGGCACCGGTTTCAAATGTGTTTAATTGTTTCTGAAAGGTTTTACAAAGCATGTTCAATGTGTGATATATCAAAAGCCCTGTTTATGGTAATAATCTAAACAATTTGACGGAACTGAAAGATGCGATATACCGACATGTGCGTACCGCATATCGATGAGAATGCAGTAATGCGATTTAACTTGCTTTCAAAAAATGGTGGACGCACATTGAACATGCTTTGTAACACGTTTCAGAAACGATTAAACACGTTTTGTCTAATTTTGCTTAACAATATTGTATACAGCATCATTTCTCCCCTAGTGTTGAGTTTTTGAACTTTTTATTTTTTTGGCTGAAAAGAAATTCTTATGACTTTCTTTAAATCATTACCAAATTTGATAACATTTGGCCCAGTAGTTTTCCTTTTATGACCATTTCAAAATGGAACTTTATTTATAACCACCATGTACTTTGCGAATAATAAAACATTTGCAATGATTTATAGAAGTCATGACTGATAGAAATATAAATTATTCCACTGCCCTGACAAAATGAAAATACTATTCACTTTTCTTAAATCATTTCTTCTATTAAAATGTTCAAGAAAATCGGTAGCGTTTACGAAATATAAAATTTATAATCGTAACTATTTTAAATATATTTTCAAGTATTTATCATATCTCATTTTATTTTAAAATATATTTATAAACAAAACACTGATCTTTTCTTAATTCTTTTATCATATCTTTTTGAAATTCAGCACGGTGTCTACAAAATTATTTTTTTAAAAAAATAGCAATAATAACTTCAACTTATGACAAATCATTAATTTCGGAGTCCAGCTGCCCCAAGAGCCTATCGACTTATTTTCCTCGCTTTCATTTTAATCATCAGAGCTCACTTCAAAAATTATGATAGCCGCAAAAAAAAAAAAAAAAAAAGTGTTCCCTAACTGAGAACTCGGGCACCACGCGAATCATCTGCATGCAAAGGAAGCAATTGTATTGGAAAGGCAACTCTGTATAACCTGCCTAAATCTCATTCCTCACGCAAGGGACTCTCTCCGAGATGGGGGAGGGGTTCTGACTCGATCAGGGCAGAGGGGGTTGCAGGGAAGTCGAGTGTGCAGTCATTTGGATATCAGTATAACATAGCGTGTTCGGGCAATCCTAGTGCAATCTGCAAATGACCTGGAAGACGGTAGGTTAATGTTCTCCATAGGCTCGTTGGCTCTGTGAACCGAACAATGGGCTTTCTGACATCATATATTCATTATTGCAGCCGTAAACTTGTAGAGAGGCGGGGACTTTCCAGGATTCCGGATAAAATAGCTAAAGGTGGAAATTCGGTGCCTCTGTCGAAGAGAGATGGTGATTCTTTTGTTTATTTTTTTATTTGGAGAATTTCGGATTTTAGGAGTGTGCCATATTTCTTAATAAAAGCTGGATTATGAATGAATACGAAGTATTAAAATGTATCTTGCTGATCTGTTTCCAAGTTCTGTAGTGCTCTTTTAAAAGTATTTTGCAGAAAGTTCGATGAGATTTCATTCCAAACGAAATTACATTGTGTATTCTTATGCACAATAAAGGCAAAGAGCGCTTCATAAAACGTATATTTTAAATTGAAAAACTATAAAAAATCTTCTGTTAATCAATTATTTTTTTATTACCAAAGCAAAACAATAGGTATTTAATGAAAATAACCAAATAATCAATAAAGAAATTCGCCATTCTCTTAAAGTGATAATTCCTAGCATATAAAGTCATACACATATAGCATTCCTAGCATATAAATTTATACACATAGTCGCATAAATTTATATTTTTTTCTAACCTTTTATTCATGTTTTATGTACATTGTTCTTTAAGCCGTTTTTTTTTCAGTTTTTAATTTGTTTTATTTTCGTTTTTATATTTTAACTTGATTTTCTTTCTTGTTTGTATACTATTTTGTATAGTTGAATCATACTTGTTATTAATTTGTTTTTTAACTTGATTTGTAGTGATTAATTTTCATCAGCTAACTGACTAAGAAATTGTTACTGTGTTAATATGTTAGGTTTAATTCGTGTAAAATGGCGCTTGAAGCAAACATAAACCAATAGTCTCCCAGAAACCTCCTCGTATACATTCTAATAAAGATCTTATGCGCCTTTCCCCCACATAAAGATGCAGACCTTGGGTAAGGTTGCGAATACCTCGTATGGTATTGGTGAACAGTGGTTACGAATTGTAGATCTTTGGCATGAATTTTGCTTTTTTGCTGAGTGTATCTTGTGAATATGTATTTTAGATGCTTTTTTTTTTCAGCCGATTGAAAACAAAATCTGGAGTTATAGCCATAGGACCACATACATAACGTCATTGTTTTCATTGTGTTTATGAATTGATGAGTTTACCTGCGTCCAAAAGTACAGACCGACAGACTTATCCCTTTTATAATTATCGAATTATTTTATATTTGAATGGTCAGACAGATAGTCTTCCTGTTAATGGGCTTGGTTTAAATTTTGACAGAGATCTATAAATTTAGTCGTATGTTCACGTACTAAAGTTCATCCGTCTAGATAAAAACATTTTTTAGTTATCGTGTTATCAGACAGACAGACACATTGCCAAAAATGAGTCTTTCGAACTCAGAAATGTCTCAAACGAGAAGATTTTCCAAAACCTCCAATGCGAACTTTTTGACGAATATAATACTTCCTCTCTACTTCGATTACAAGATAATAAAAAGTGATAATAAGCTGAATTTTTTTAAATTAAAAAACTTTTATTAAAAATTTAAAATAATTTTATAAATTATAATAATTTTAGACAATCCTATGTATCTACATAATAAATCCAATCAATCAAATTTGATAAATCACAATAATTCTAGACAAATGTATTAATGATATTAGACCTTGAGCAATTTTTCAGTAGCTTCAAATATTTCTTTCAGGTAAATATATTAATGTTCCATGCTTTCATCAGTAGGATTTTGCAATTATCTTTAGATTTCCGCGTTTAATTTTATATAACAACAGTGGAAATAATTGTTAAGATCATTTTAAGACATTATTTATAAATGGATTTCGTCTATTTTTCTTTCGCATGCTTTCATATATTCTTCTAATGAAGTTTTCCTGAAATTAAAGTGCAAATTTTATTTCTTGAAATATTTAGTAATCTCAATATGAATGACTAAAAATTTTATTAAATTTAATTGAATAGGAAAGTGTGGGGTGTAAATCATACATCTAGCACTAAAAGGTATATTTGCTTAGAAAAGAGTCAAAATAATAAATTTACCATGTGGTGGTATGTAGATTATTATGATCTGTGCAGGAAGCAACAGGAAGGATGTTGTGGGAAACATTTCTTTAATAATCACATTCACACACTTAAAACAAACACAAAGACAAGACATTCACGCGCGCGGCTCACAGCTCAGCATCACATCTCATTCTCATTACAATCGCAATGCACTATGGGATGGCATGGCCTAATCAGGCATCGCCATCTAGTATCCAAAAGAGAAGATAAGTGTAATGCAACTGCTACAACCATAAAATAACAAAAATACTTAGCAAGTCAAAGCAAAAAAATCTCATTTATGAATTTCATTAGATTGGACAAAACAAAAATTATTATAACAAAAAAATGCTAGACATCTTGACAAAGGGTTCTAAAATTCTAGGAAATATTTTGAGTTTAGATAAAACTCGTCAACCATCTCGAAATTATTTGTCACCAAGATTTAAGTGAAGTTTCATACAATAATAGTTCTTATTTAAATATATATTTGCTAAAAATAGTCCCCATCGTTCAAAATAATTTTGAATCTACATATTGTGTCTGAAATCATGACTGCATATCAAGAAGCAAATTCTGTTACATTGTCAGTTCGAATTTTGGTTTAAATCAACATGTTTCATATTATCAGAATGGTTCACTATTATTACATAACATTATTTTTAGTGGCATAAATTTTGCATAGAATATTTAAATGAATGCAAAATGGCGATAATTTTATCATTTAATTTTAATCTAAATTATTCAAAAACATATCTTATTTTCTTAATTTTTGGCACCTCATCCCAACCTTAAATGTGGTCCTTTAACAACAACCTCATTGACTACATGCTAGATGTAGATCAAAGTTATTATCAAAAGAATAGCAGATTGTTGAAAAAATTATATTTTTGGAATCATAAAATTAATCAGATTTTAATTTTTCTTTTACTTCTGACACTGAAAGCTAAGAACATTGGCACAAACTTGTGCTTTGAATAGAATGGTTCACAATAAGGAGGATACGCAAACACAGGATGTAACGCAAATTACAGTACATACATATTTTGTTCTTATTTATGTGGTAAAAAATCTAAAAAGGGGGATGTATGGATGAATTATAGAGGGCTGATGACTCGAAACTGATATTTCGAACTTCATAAGAGACCCTTTGAAGTTCAATTACTGATAGATGGGGATTCAATTAACAATTTTAAACATCGATTAGAATGTTTTTAGAACAGAACTCCTGACTTGAAACGAATGAACAAGATATGCAATGCACAATTATTTTCTGTGTGTATTCTTAGATATACTATAAATATTTAATCAGCAAATATGAAATCAAATACGTATTAGCACAACAGATAAAATGTTTAGTGATTCAAACAAAACAAATATAAAATATTCCATAATTGTCATTATTGCTTCCAGAATAATTTGTCAACTTTTTAAGTTTTCTTAACTTAGAAAAAAGTTTATTTGTCATCTCAAGTCAGAATTCATAAAATACATAATCTTGAATTATATTCATTCCTGTTTAGCAATTGAGCATAAATGATAAAAATGATTATTTATTCAAATCCATGGAAAATACCACGACATATAGCAAATGGCGTAACATAAGATTAAGCAACGAAAGTACACATAGATAAAAATCTAACGATATGAAATTTGTTGACTTCTGCTTTAAAAATATGTCTTGTAATGTCAATTAATTAGACACAAAACATCGATGGTGATTGGGGGTATGTCCCTATCAGAAACAGATATGTTCTTTTCTTTGAAAATAAGAGAGAAAATGTAACCTTCTTCAAGTTATAACTGATGCATGCTTTGTTTAAATAAATCTCTAAGGCGGAAAATGCAAATTAGGAAACAGTGGTAGAAAAACTTACTTTAGATTTAAAATTGCGAACGATCGGTTTGAGCTCTCAAATTATAGTTAATAAAATTTGTATTGAGTTATAAAACATAATAAATGTGCATAGTAAGTAAAGAAGACAACTTCATTCATATTGTAATCACAATACTTGGAAAAGTATCAGTTAAAGTGATCAAACCTTAAAAAATGAATATAATTTAATGTGAATATTTTATTGATAACTGGGTAAATCAATTAAGTTCAGTTATTTAGCAATTTAGAAATGGTCATAATATGTCTATAAATCAAGCTGGAATCCACTATAGAAAGTACACTGCCCTATTGGGAATAAACTGCTTAAATTTTCAACTCTAATTTAAACAACTCTAATTTTTTTTAACTGGATAGTGATTTTTAATTGTCTTTCTTGCATTTAACGTTAATTTAACATTTTGTAAGCTTTTTGTCTTGACACAGCTTTTCCTGTCAACTCCAAGACATTGAAAGAAACTAATGTGTAATATCTGACCTATGATTCCATATTTATAAACACAAAAATGTCCTAATCCTATGTGATTGTGATATTCTTTAAAACACCAATTGTGTATTCTTTACGGCATTTTTCCTGCTACATATAACTTTTCTTCTTATATTAAAAAATATATAAAAGTTACTTTCTGAGATTTTTATTCTTGTATATCAATTCAGGATACGCCGTTGTATCTTTCATTGTGTGTGCTAATTTTTCCATTTGATACTTTACATTTGGAAAAAAATGTTAGACATGTAATATTTACGTTTGCTATTAATTTAAAAATACAAATTTAATCTTTGATAAAATGTGACATTTATTACTATACTTTCGCTTTCGCCAACCGGAAATATATACAGTATTAAAAAGTCTTAGCTACTCAAGCATCACATTCGCTTGTACAATCCCTTTTTACAGGGGGGGGGGGGCACATTCACACATCTCACATATAGAACGGATGAATAGCAACCATGCCAGCACCGGGACTCGAACCCAGGACGTCCAGATCACGGGGAAGACGCTCTACTCCAGTACCAGGAAGCCGGCGGATGAAAGCGTATTATAAATGTCTAAACTGACATTTTTTTTTATCTTAAGTAACCAATAGTGAATATATAAACAAGAATATCTCTCACAACCAACACCTTCCTATCGAGATACATCAATAAATATAATAATAATAGATTTGATAACTATGCTGAAAGCAAGTAAATCAATATTTATTCGAAAATTTCTTACTTAATGAATAGAATAAAATAACCTTATAAAAATTAAATTAATTTGATTTTGAAAATTTCATTTTAAAGAAAGAGCAGGCTGATACTATTCTACGCAAAACTTGAAATTCACCCGGAATAATTAATAATCCTTTTAAAATAGAAGCTCAAATACGTATGCTAAAGAATAGAAAACGATAAGTAGCTAAATATTTTAATCGAAATATTTTAGATTGAAAACCACCGGTTGCGAAGCCTTCTGAAAAAAGATTTTTCTGTTTTGGAAATTTAATCTGTTAAGTACTGCGCTCTTCATTCATTTATGAGGGACACATTTTTACTAAAATTAATAATTCCAGTATCTAAATTAAGTCTTTCTGCATAATTGGGAAATAAAAAGAAAATACCAGATTACTAAAATTAGAATTCTTTCGAATTATATTCCCATGCTAATCATAACTCGGCAACATCTCGGAAATGTGTATCCTGTATTTATATCTGAATAATCACTCTTCGACCATAGCTGAAATATTTGTAAATTTTTATTTCTTTCTGATTATTAGCTTTGAAGTTTTATTAAAAACAATATATCTAAAATTTCATCGAGATATAAAAACAAAAGAACAGATTAACAATTTTAAGGCGATAAAAGGCCTGCAAAATAATGTTTTTTTAATTTTCAACTTATCGGTTTGAACTATCTCAGGGATTAAGAGGAATATCATAAAGGATAGCTTATAAAATTTCTTTGTTGTATGTTCTGAGTTTTAGTTTGTATAAAGTTTAATAACTATTTATAGATATTCCCTGCGCTCTAAACTGACTGGAAATCAGACGAATTTTCTCATTTGTTTCTCTGCCCGTTTTCGAACAATAATGAACACAAACAATAAAATTTTGTCTGAGAAGGAAATATTAAATAGCTCAAAACTGTTCATTCGGAAAAATATATATGCCCAATATTCGATATGAAAGAAAATATACACACTTTAATATCAAGATAATTTCTGACATATGACAAAATCTGTTCTCCATAAGTTTTTATATACTTATATAACATTTCAGGAAATTTCAGAAAAAAAAAAATTAATGTGAATATTTGGAAAATAATTTTTCAATTTTGATAAAACAGCCTTTTAAATAAATTAATGCCAATAATTTTTGATTTTATCAACAAAATGCATGTATTGTAGTTTTCCTTATGCATTTAAATCTTTTACTTGTATCTAAAGAGTAACATTTGCATTTCTACATTATAACTCAGTGAATATAATTTTCAATATGACAATTTTTTTAAATTTAACTCAATCAAAAGAAGCCAAAAATGCTTCAATATTAATATTAAAATAAAAAAAAATTAATTAAAATGCATCAATTTAAACTCTTATTGTATTATATTATAAAAATATGTTTAAAATAGTGAACCATAAAAAAATTAAATTTGTCCTTCCAATAAGTGAATGGCTATTTGTTCACTAATTTTAATTACTTATAACTTCTCCAAAAATAATCGAAATGCAAGTTTAAAAAAAAAATATTTTGCTACTGATGTTTCTTAGCTTTTAAAGTAAAAACTGAAAAATCGATTTCCTTTTTAATCCCAAAAGGTTCTGGAAAAACCCCTTGTCATTTTATGAGTAATTTAAAATCGTTGGTCATAATAACTCTAAAGGTAACATTACAATTGCTAAAAGATTTCAAATTTGAGCTTTGATTATTATTCACAAAAGAATCTGATCCTTCAAAACTTTCTCTTGGTTTTATAAAAAAATCAGCACATATTATTATTTATGGTAACTAAAAATTTTACTAAAAATAATGCATAATAATAATAATACTAAAAATAATACATCTATAATATTATTAAGATTCCACTCCAGAATTAAGAACTAAAATAGTAGATTATATATGTAATATAAATGCAATTTGAAATCGTATTCAATCGTATTTAAAAGTATCAAGAGCATTAAATATTTACAGTGCTCTCTTTTAAATGCCCCTCATCTTGATTCATTTTGAACTCCCTCTTAAACTAAAGGACACTATTTGCATAGGTAGAATAATTTTAAAGTAGTAAAGCTGTAATTTAAGGAAAATCTTGCAAAATAAACAAACATAGCATGGTAATGAATTCTATTTTTGCGTTATGCATCACGCGTGTTATGCCAATTTGATTTTATAATTTCATAGGAGGACAATAATCGGTCATAGGTCATGATAAAGAGTAAACCAACATGCATTTGATGTTTGATGGCATGCGCTATTATGTTTATCATTGACTGTGGTGGGCATGCAAATTAATACTCTTAAAAAAGTTGTGAAATATTGTAAATCATCCGTATTATGTGTACAACAGGATAATCACCAAAATTATGTACAATTAACCCTATAAGAACATTCGTGGGGGCTATCAGGTATACTTATCATTTAATCACAAGAAATCTGTTTCTGTGTAAAAAAACTTAAAAGCGCCACAATGATTGCTGTAAATCTTAAAGCAGAATATCTGTGCAATTTTTTATTTGTAATTAAAATATAAAATATTTTATTAAAAATAATGAATTCACTCCCACGTAAGTTAAATCCTTTATTAAAATTGTAAAATAAACATGGAGAGAAAAGATGTTCAACAAAAGACTAACTTGCAAAGCAACGCAAAAATTATCACGAAAATTAGTAAAAAATATGAAAGCCCAATCTACCAAAAAAGAATATTCATCTTTCAACGAGCGTTCTTGGACTTAAACGATAAGGTTTTCGTTTCTATTTAAATTATTTTATTAATAGTTATGCAATTAATTCATAATTTGAATAAAATAACTCCTTAAAATTTAGAAAATAAATAAATACAGCAAATTTTTACAATTAAAAGATGAATGCGAAAACGAAAATTATCCTCTCAAGAAAATAATTACAAATTTTGTTTGGCATATTTCTTTTAATACATCTTATCTCCATCTCCTCGAAAGAGTTCTTTAATTAAAGGAGAATATTTGCAATTTTTCTATTTATTAATGATTAAATTTAGAAATCCCTAAGTTAAACGAACCTATAAAATCAAAATTTCACTCTAATACCAAAATCAAAAACAGTAACATGAACGTCACTTCAAACTGCAAAGCATCCTCATTCCAAAATAAATTATTAATCGCTAAGAAATATGAATACTCTTTTTAACAGGAACTACCTCTCTGCAAGGCGAGCCTTTGTCTGCTGGTGATTTGTAACTGGCCCCTCGAGACGGTGCGTGGTGTGAGGCTATCGCATCGGCCAGACCTCGCGTACAGCAGCGGCGTTTTATACTGGAAGCTGCCGTCTCACTGATAGCGATTCTCGAGGGCACCAGCAAACCGTTTGACGCCGCCCCATGGGGCACGAGAATTCGTCACTTTTAATCTCCCCGTGGCCACTTCAAAAGCCTTGTGTGTCCACTCCTCCCGGAAGGACTAGCCACATTACAAGCGGAACCTGCGTTAAATATATTTCGGCCGGCACCCAGGGGTTTAGCGGCCTATTAGCAGACTCTTCGTGGTCACCAGGTTAAATGCATACTTTTCAGAATGCTCAATTTCGGACGTTTATTCGTAGAAGGAGGAGAGAATTAAATAGCGATGAAGGCCTTTTATTTAGATATGGCTTCACTGCCGAGCTTAACGAAGCTCAGATTTGGGAGGTAAGGAAGTTCAGAAGTTCTGAATTCAAAATAAGTTCAGAAGTTTTATGCAAATAGATGAGGAAAGAGTGTTTTGCTCCACTTACAGAAAAACTTATTTTTATTTGGGTATTTTTTTTCTTTCGTAATTCAAACAAAGAAAAATATTCTAAAAAGGTGATTTCAGAATATTTGTAGAAAATGCATATTTGTACCCGCTTTCGTGTTTTTTAAAGATATATTTTCGAAAGTCGAAATTCATTTTTTTAATTTTAATTTTTTAAAATTAATTTAACAAAAGTTTTAAAAAATAGGAAGGTATTCAAGGAAAAATATTCTAAATCTCATTCTCTTTATAAAATTTCTAGTTGTATTATCTATAACAAAAAAAGGTCTATTCTATTGTAAAAGTTCATTTAATACATCAATTTTTCAGTCATTTGAATTTAACAATCTTATTTTAAGGTAAAACATCTGATTTAATCTCACACGATAAAAAAAAATACTTTTTAGTTGTTTAAAGTAACAGCACGATGGAAAAAAAAGAAAGAATATGTATCGTCTGAATAAAACAGTGTCGTTAAAATATCCAAAAATTATATTTTACTTTCTATCGTCGTCAATTCGAGTACAATAAAACTAGAGTAAGTAATTGTGTGACTAACATTTGATTTGAAATTACATTCTGTTCCATATCGACTTCAAAGAAACCATGAATTACCGGTTAATTAAATTTGCTTCCCAACTACATTTTTGTCGTATATCTTACGTTTCGTACATCATCTGAATATTTTGAATATAAGAGATTTATCCATGATCACATGACTTGGAAGTACGCCACTCCTATTTAATTTTGGAATCAAATGAGCGTAAAGCATGAGTAAAAAAAAAATGTTGCGTCACAGAAAAGCGGAAAACCATTTATGCTTACTAGTTAGATGATATGCACAGTTACGGTTGTGATACGATTGTGACGTTGTTTGATTTGCCTACATACCATATTTATCTCTATCAAAAGCTAATATAAAAGTTTTTTTCAAAAACTAAAATTTTTATTCTTTTTTTTTTATCAATGCTTTCTTTTTTAAAGCATTAATTTTTTTAGAAAAGCAGTTTAGTATTTCACCTCTATTTTTAATACTTTTTCAAGATTTTCTCTATATAACCGAACTAAATTTAGTTTATCCAAAGCATAAATCCTAAATTCAATCATTTTTTTAACCTTTAGCAATGTAATTGCTTTCTTCGCGGTTCAGAGACAAGGATCTGACTTTCCGAAGCCGTCCACAGTGTCATTACAGGGCTAATGTATAAATAGACGAACCGTCTTTCATTCCTTGATGTATAAGTACCAGAAATTTTATTCGTATTTCAGTCCATTATTTCTACAGGCTGTTCAACTGTTTAATAGTAATTACTATTGTAAAAATCAACCTTTATAAGTAATTATTTTAGAAACCATTCCATTGATTAGAAACAATAATTTACTTTGAAAAACAAAAAATGATTTTTTTTATGTTGGTTTTGGGACAATTTTAATACTGGTGCAATCGTTGTTACTACGGACAACAATTTTCTAAAAATAAAATATGCTGTAACCAGTAGCAATTCAGGTGGGTAATAAGGATTATTCCATTCAGTAAAGGACTACTTTCATTTAAATCGCTCTATAGAAAAATAATTTATTTATTCGAAGGAAATTTAAACACCAAAAATTAAAATATTGTGTGAAGAAGTTTTTATTTTTATTTTTAACGTAAACTATTTAATTTTAAACATCGAATAAAGTATAGGAAGTCTTATTACTTTATTGATTGGCCATCTAGCTCTCATGTAATTTTTTTTATATGCTATCAGCGTGAGTCATAACTTATTAAACAATGGAAAAGTGAATGCTAATGTTCAAGGACTAATCACGACTGGTAAGATATCTCTTTTTCGCAGGGATGAATGTGTAAAAAAAGTAGACAAAACTGAAGTTGTCTGAAACTGTCTTTTTTGAAATAATTCATTTCATTCATTGCAATTCATATTTCATAAATATGAAATGAGTTTGTAAATTATTTAAACAATTTTATAATAATTTAAATAGTGATCTATTCCAAACTACTTCCAAAAATCAACAATCCAGTATTTTGTTTAAGTTTAAAATTATCAATTTTTGTTAGTTAAAAACAGGCTTAAATAAAAATTATATTTTATATTTTTAAATAAAAAGAATAAATGGACTATTAAAGAAGCAATCATTAAGTGAAATAATCAGCAAGACATTTCAACTAAGATATGTTCTGAAAGACAGGCTGAAAAAACAAAGGTTAAATATTAAAAATTAATAAATAATCCTCAAATAAATGTCAATGGCTTTTAGTTATAATAACATCCTGTTCTAAAGGAATACGAGGGATGTCTAAGAGTTGTCTTCGGCAATTTATGGCGCATTCAGATGATGAAGGCGACAACTGAGCCAGTTACTCCACCAAATTTCCCCGCCTCACCAACGAAATATTTCACTCTTGACGTCATATTTAACGCATATCAATCTCACACATATGGCGTATTTTTAATGGAAGTTAATTTCGAAACTAGACGTTCTAGTTCCGAATTCGAGCTATTACAATTATATCAACGTGACTCCCGATATTAATCAATATCAATAAAATCTCCTTTCCTTGCAATTTAAACATATTTATGTCTCATTTCAATGCAACACTACTGCCTAATTTGAGACAAACCTCGAAATTTTGAACGCTGTGAGGTAGCGAGGATGATTTTTTAAACGACACTCGTCTATTCAAATTTCCGTGCCACACCATTGAGAGGACATTTGAAATTTGTGGACTTGACTTGTTTATGTGGTGGTTCTTCGGGGAAACTGAGATTTTGATCTGATACCCTATGGTGTCGAAACTGAGACTAGAACCAACCACCAAGTTTAGAAGAAAGGGTTTAGAGGTCCGAAAACATAAAATTCACCTATATTTCATTATAAATTTGGCGTTATGACAAATGTGTAGATATCTGCGAAATAGTAAGCATGTGTTTCAATGAGCATGTATTTCAGAATTCAAACATCATAAATAACCAAACAGATATATTTTTTTTTTACCTCTAAGAAAAAAATATCACAGTGTGAAAGAAATAAAATCTTTCTACAGTTGCTAGAAGTCCATATTCATATTCTCTATTTAGTTTTTAAAAAAAAATCAAGATAATAAATTTATTTCTTGGTTTGAAAAGAACTAAGAAATAGCACATTACAATAATTGTTTCAATTAATTTTCTTGTATATTTTGCAAGAAAAGTAAGCATTATTGAGTAAATTAGATTAACTAGTGAATCTTGCTTTCTGATTCTGGTTGTATAAAATCTCAATACAACCTTTTAAAACGAGACTTCTGGGAAAGTAACAAGGAAAAAAAAACATTTCCCTTTTTTCAAATCATTGGAAAACGATATTTAACGCTCTTTCTGAGCATCCATGGTATTATCTATTCTTCTCTTCCCTAACTAGGATTGAGCCTAAATGTTGTAGATGAGGCAATACAGTAAGATGGAGAACAGCAATAAAAATATGCAGGGTGATTAAAGAACATGCCGATTAAACCCGAAAAGCAAAGGTGGTATGAAATCTTAATTATCTTTTAATGCAATGATTGTATTAACTAGCAAGGAGAGAATATAATTGTACAGAGTAATATTTGTATCAGGGGCGCTTGAGTGCATGCGTATGTATGTGACCCTGTCTTTTTTAAAAAACTGCATCGCCAATGAGTCTTCGTAATTCAAATATAATACTCATTCCGATCAATTGTCTGTTGGACTTTAATTTATAAACTTTGATGCGTCCTTCCATATCTTATTTGATCATAATTTTCAATTTAAAAACGAAAGTTTGCTTATCGTATAAATCAAATGTGTTGGAAATTTCTTCCTTGTATGAAATTTACCGTTTAAAACTTTGTATGCTAGAGTTAAAACAGCAGATCATTTATAAAACAAGGAATTTTCCGAGTTTTCTTTCAAACCTAGAATTGTAATAAAAATACGAAGTTAATTAACACTTCGGTAATTTCTTAAAAATCAATTACAGTCTGTAGATACGATGAATCGAAATGGGAATTTGATCACCTTAGTTTAATTGATGGAAATTTAAATTTCAAAATGCTGTTAAAATATCAACAGATTGTTTCAAATATTTTTAGAAGTTAAAAAAATATTGATTCCACTTTTTTTTTCATTTTTTTAAATTCAAAAATATTGTTAGATACTAATTTAAAAATAATTGTTTATAATCAGCATTTCATCATAATTTAGAAGTTTAATTAATCACGAAAAAATTTATGGATAAGCTGCAAGAAGCTGTAAACACTAATATAAAAACAGATATAAAAAAAATACTGTCCAATACTTTTTATCATTAAACATAACTTTAAATCTTATTAAGTTCACTTACTCTTTGCTTAAATGAAATAAATTAATTAATTTGCTTCCTAATATGCATTACTTTCAATAAAAAACTATGCTACATAGGACCCCATTTACTAATAACAAACAAAACACCTGAAGCATTTTTATTTTAAATTTTTGTCGTATATTTATTCGCAGATTTCTAAAACTACGAAAATGAAATTACTTTTATTCTAAAAGTGCAAGAAATAATAGAAATTTAAAAAAAATTACTTTCACTTCATGTTCCAATACATACTTTAAAAATAGCTGTGTAAAAACAAAATTAAATATTCGATAACTAGGTGAAGAATTTCGTGCTTCTGTCGAAAATAAGATAATTTTATCTGTTGAAATATATATATACATACTGAATCAAGATTAGAGGAATCTAATTACTTTTCTTCGCAATAAAAAATGTCACAAATAATAACAAGTTGTAAAATTGAAAAACTACAACTTTTCAAAGTGTTAATTTAATTATAAATGAGCCGAAAATGCAATAGATGATAGTTTAACAATTTTTTCGTGGGTTTTTTTTTTTAGTAAGAAAAGGTATCGGAGACTGAAATCAAGTTTAATAAACATTTCAATCTTGTTATTCGCTTTCTTTTTCCAACCATTTTCATTCGAAAACCACGAAAAAAATTATGTAAAACTGATATTTCACATAATCTGCTAAAATAAATTAGAAAGATAAAATAGAATTTCTTCATTAGTTTATCTCCCGATTGTTGGCGGGAAAAAAAATTGCCTTTGGCCTCTTAGTAATGTGATCTAATTTACATTTTACATAAACAGTGTTTGTAAAAATTTTTGCGAAAAAACCTTTTTGAAAAGGCTAAGGATTAAAGGATTAAAATCATTTTGCGAAAAGTTTTACTGATCGGAATATTAGATTAATGTATCTGATAATTAAATAAAATTCAGTTTTTCTTCTTCATTCGCGCAAGTGAAGCGATGACGAAAAATATTCATAGCTTCCCATTAGAAGTTAATACAGTTTTTCTATTAGCATCTGACTTTTCCTAATGCATTCTTATGTGAAAAATAAAAGAGTAAATTTAATTTCGAGTCAAATGTTGGGGTTTATTTTTTTTTTCTCGAACTAATTCAAATTCTCTCTACTTTTCATGAAGTAAAAATTACCCCGCTTTAGCTTTGTCAACATGAAACGTACGTTGTTTTTATGTATCAGTAATACTCGGAAAAGACCGGGATCAAAAAGAAACAAAGCGGGTGAAATTTCTGTCGTCTAGGGACTTAGAAAAAAAAATAAAAGGCGCGTAGTAGGTTTACGGTTCTGACTTTGCTCGTATCGTAAAACAATATCGTCCAAACATAAAAACCTGATCCCAACATCCAAATATCTGTCCTTCCGCAAATAAAAAGAACATGTAACTACACTTGAGCGTATTCCTCAGTACAGCTTGAGAGGTCAGCAGCTTTGAGTGGATAGTGGAGATGTGTTGGGAAGCCCCCCAGGTACTTTCTTACCGAAGATAGGCGGGTTGAGTCAACTCATAGAAAAGCAAACACGTACCAGCGTAAAGTAGAAATAGGATAGATTCCGGATGGTATTTGGATTGCAAATGGATTTGAATAAATGTCCTAGAAAGCGTTTGCTCCAAACATTTTCGAGTAAACACTGGTCGGTATACAAATCACTTAAGGCTAAGAATTTCTTGAAAAGTGTACATTAATGCCCATGCATAAGATTTGGGGAAAATTAGAAATTGATCAAATTTGAAATAAATGTTGCATTTTGAGTACCTTTCATTCCTCTTTGGAGGTCACAGAGAATAGTAAATTCTTATTGACAGGAATATATAAATATATGAATAATATTCCTGACACAGCCATTTATTCAGAATTGGGTGTTTTATGTAATCCTGTATAATTATTTCCCTTACTTTTTGTAGTTATTTTTAATGTAATATAATAGGAGAATAGTGTAGTAATTTTGATAAAAGTGACATATTCTAACCTAATGCGGAAATTAAGGTTTATTTTACAACAGAAAACGTTTCTTGGAATATTTAATGTAGCAATAATTATTGTACTATAAGATTTTATTTAAAAGAATTTGAGCAATCTATTGTTATTATAGAATTTCAAATAAGTTAAAAGTAAGATATACTATAGTAAATTTTGTACGTGCGCGTGTGCATGCGCATGTGTGTGTGTGTGTGTAAATTTTATTATGTGGTTATTCATAATGCATAAAAATTGTGATGAAACATTTCATCTTTGTTAAAACATTTGGTGGAAAGTGGTTCGCTATTTTAATGTTGCTACTGAATATTTATTATCGTCACTAATAAAAATGGAAAAATAATAATTCTTTGCCCAAAATTGTTCACATTTGCATAAGAAAGTATTAGGATTGTATTACAGTTCATTTCCTAATGTATTATGTACACCAAATTTAATTCTGTTTTGAAACTAGAAACAAAAAAAAATTCTCAAAATTCAAAGAAAGGAAAAGAAATTTCAGGTTATTTTTAACTGCAATTGAGAACTGCATAAAAGAAAGAATCGTTTTCCATTAAAGAAAAGAGAAAAAATATGATTTAAAAATAGAGAAAAAATCTTATGCTTGCCACATATATAATAATTACACATTTCATCCAGATTTAAATTTCAGAACATTACAAAAAGCTGAATGAAACCACATTTATATGCATTTCTTTAAGTACCTGTAAAAAAGGAGAGAAATCCATCCCAAGTTATTTGTAAGAAAGCCCCTTCTATTTGAAGCTCGTATGTCTTAACGGGAAAAGAGAAAGCTCTCGCAATCTTTAGCCTTGGTCAGTGCTTAGAGAAATGGTTGGTCATGGGAATTGAAGAGAACTGCTCAATAAATCTTTCAAAAAATATAGCTTTTATCTGATGCTATATGTTCAATTCTCAACGGGCTGCCATTCTCCAAGATAACGTTACAGGTTTTCCCGTAGCTAGAGACAGCTTAGAAAGCATTTTGCATCGGCCTTTTCCATTTGGCTCCAGGAGACTCAGCGGGGATATTTCATATTGACTATGCACTGGATTTGGATTTTGCTTTTGTTCCTTCGCACCTCTCGAATATTGGATCGGAAGAAACGGTTCTTTTAAGGAAGAGATGTGCATCCCAAGCTTTAGAACAAAAAGATTTTTAAAGTAGTATAAGTAAATTCTTAAGATAATGGCTCTTTTTTGGGAAAGGCTGGCTTCGAAAAATTGCGAATTTTACCTAGTTGTAGTATTTAGTAAAAGTGTTGGTCAAGTTTAGAGGAAATTTGGAAAGAATATCGTTTTGCAGGAAAAACAAAGTCTTTCTTGTATACATTTAATGAAGATTAACTAAAAATAGGATAATATTTAACCAAACTATTAGAATAATGGAGGAGCGAAAACATTTGTCTAAATCTCACAGTGATATTTTTATTTTCTATGTAGAATTCCAATCTCATAAAAAAATATGTAAGAGTTTTGATGGTGTCTGTATGCATATGAGCCTTTTAAGTCCGGGGGACTACTATCTCAGTATCCTTGAAAAAATTCACTTATTCGAGAGCAAAGCACAAGCCATAGATATTGAGTTCCAACATGCATATCAGAATGTTTTGCAAAGCGTGCAATTAATCATTTTCTTAAACTCAAATGTACTTTTGAATAGAATATTTAATGCATTACATTACCGATGAAGAAGAGGTGTATAAACAGGATGATTCACCAAACAGCTACAAACTGCAAAAGAAGACATCACCCCTCAGGAAACTTACAAAAATAAAATTACTTAGAACCATTATTTTTTAAAACAAAAATTTCGAAAAAAAATGCGGAAGAAGACTAGAATATCACATCTTGTACATAGGAATTGGATTTTATCGAAAACACCCACGCTTGCATGTGCCATAATGTTTATTCAAGTCAGATTCGATATATCAACTTCTTCCAATTCCTCTAAAATAGAAATATCAAGGTTTTAGATCTGACTGCGCACTAATTGAAAAATTAGGAATCCATGTCCACGCACGCGCGCGTGTGTGTGTGTATGTGTGTGTGTGATAATTTATAAAATTATTTTAAAAACATTTCTCCCAAAAAAGAAAAAAAACCATTTATTTCGTATCATTCAGTAGGAGCCACAAACAGAGCAAAAAAGATAGTGTGTGTGTGTGTGTGTGTGTGTGTGTGTAATAATTTATTCTCTTCAATTTATTCTTTTTAAAAATCTTACTTTTAGTGTTTTGGGTTACAAAAATCTTTCCTCTAAAATTATAAATACTAGATATAAAGTTCTTTGATCATTTTTTATATCTTCAAGATGGAGATTCTCGTTCTGAAATTACTTCATGTAAAACATGTGACAATTATGTTAACTGTGAGAAACTGCAGCATAAGTGTTGAATCAGAATACAAATATTTGAAAGAATTTGAAAATCTGTTAAATATCGGGTTGTTCGAAAAATAATTTCGTGTTTTTTTTTTTTTTTTTTTTTTTTTGTGGAAATGAAAGACAGCTTTCGTATAATAAACAAATACTTTATTAAATTATATATTGGCCGTTCTGGTCCAACACCTTTTGCCATCTTTCTGGTAGTAGCATAATTCCACTCTCATAAAATTTTTGGTCTTTGCTGCCAAAAAACTGATCGAGGTGGTTTTTGACCTCCTCATTTGAGGTGAAGGTTTTACCTTCTAAAAAATTTAGAGAACCAGTTCTGGCACTGGCGCACTGTCAACACACTTTTTCCATACACATAGGTCCATTTCTTTCTGGCTTGAACAGCATTTTTACCCTTTCTGTAGTAAAACAGTAAGATATGCTGAAAATGCTGCTTATCGATCTCCATATTTAAAAGGGCACCAACCAAAAACTACTGCGTAGAATTAATTGGAATTTTTCACACAGAAGCCTTGCTATATGAGCTCTCAAAGCATATAAAAATTATACGGCTTAAATGTGAAGTTGGGTGCAAAAAAATACAATTAAATCCTCTGTCGGGAAAAAACGAAACTACTTTCCGAACAACCCAATAGGTGGAGGTTCGCACTGTAGTTATGACAATATATACAAATATCAATCATTTCAATATCGTTTTATGCTCAACTGTGTTGCTTAAAGCTTTATTTTTGTGATTCGTATAAAACTAAGGGCAGAGTATAAAGTATTTTTTCCCTTTTCATAAAAATTACTCGATTCTGCTTTAAAAAATCCAGTTTTTCTTTCAAATCTTCTGTGTTTTTACCTGAGGTATTAATATTGCACTAATATTTGTATGAATTAGTTCTTTACCAACCAACATAAACAAAACAAAATGAAGTTAATCTATGTAAATCTGTCTGATAAATTCTTAACTAAAATTCATCATTCTGCAGATTTAAGAGCAAAATGCTCAGAATGGTTATGTTTCCTGTGAAAAATTATTTTGAAATTCAGATCAGAGCAAAGCCATTCCAGTTGTAAATATCCTTTAAATACGATAAATTGTGGGGAAAATATGTTGGACATCTGATTTATTTCTCATTTCTTGTTCTCGTATATCAATTGATTTAACCCACAAATTATAAAGCTATGAACAGCTAAACATTTTCTATAATTAATTAGAGACCATATTGTTTTCAGAAAAGCGCGGATGAGGAATTATTTTATTTTCATAAATTTAAATAAGTAAATTCTAATTCGTAACGAAACTTGATTCAACTTTTCTCAGGTGACTCTGAGTCCTCTGGTTGTTATTTTTCAGCGCCTCTAAATATGAAACTGCACAGGAAATAAATCATGGCCCTGCGCCAATTTAATTTCGGAATCCATTGTTTATCTTTCAAAAGGAAAACAGCCTTTATTTGAGAGTAAAACATGAAAGATAGCGTGCATTTATATATTCGATCTCATAAGTATTTCCAGTTACATTTCGATTATATAGGCAAGATCCAGCATTGTAAATTTAAGGCAATTAAAATTCATTCTCTGTAAAATTTATAACGAAAATTTTTATTCGGATTTAAATTCCTAACTTTATGAACTTGGTTATTCTAAAATTTAATTAGAAACAAATATGGAAAAGTATATACCAATCAAATGATTAAAGATGAATTTTTATTTTACTGATGCAATTTTTAGCATATCAATACCTGCATTTCATTGAGAAAAAACATTTTTCTTTCTTCTTTTAATGCAAATTGCATTTTTTTTTTTTTTTTGCTTATGAAGTTCCACGAGGACGTGGAATGACAGTCATAAAGAAGCAAATTTGATTACTATGTCTTCTTTGCTCTGTGGTGGATTCCGATTCCAATAAATCTTCGATAACTACCCTTTCTTCCCTCCCGACCACAAACTCAGCCACAACAACAAAGAGCTAAAAGTTTTAGGAGCGGTCAGCGAATGTGTTAATGAGATAGCTAACAGATAAGACTTCGCTGACCTAAAGCTCGGGAAACATGCAGGAGAACTCCCGTCGCCATTTTAGACCACGAGTCATTTACTATATTACATCTTCAGATGTCTTTTTTGTAAGACACCGTAGAGAGGCATGAGAACCGTACAGGAGAAATATTTGTCAGGTAAAAGATAATAAATAGAAAAATAAAATCATCAATTGCTAAGAATTATGAAAATTCTCAACAAAAATTAAAATATTTATGTATATATACTCAAAATGCATTCTTAAATAGAATTAAACATACTCTAAGGCAGAATTTCACGACCTTTTTAGCCTTAATATCTTTTCAAAAAGAAAGAAAAATTCCTTGCAATTTCATTGAAGTTATCAGGCATTGACGTATTCTCAAAATTTTAAAGTGGGTAAAAATAATTCCGTTAATTGAGGATGAATGAAGAAATTCAGCGAATTTTAACAGGATGTGTTTAATACAGTAATAATTTATTAACGACATTTTAACTGTCAATGAATTTGAAAAACGGCGGCACTGCAGAAGATTTCACTACTCCAAAATTGATGTTCCAGGCTCCTTCCGCCATAACCTTAGAAGTCTTACTGGAAAAAGCAAGGCGCTGGTAAAAAAAAGTTGAAGCTAGCAAGACATAAATTAAGTTACACAATTAATATGTATATTTTATTTTAAAATCCAACTACACAAATCGTTAGTAAGTATTAATTAATTACTTAATTAATTTATTTATTTTTTACTCTTGTACATAAAGCATAATTTTTTCTTAAATATATTAATTTAAAAATCCAATTAATAATTACTGGGAATTAATTTCTGATTTCAAAACACGGCAAGAAAATGTTTTTTTCCCCCTAAAAATATTGTAAAAATTTAAAGAGTCATTAGTAGATTAAATATAATCGAATAATGATTTCAGAAAATAAAGATATAATTAAGTAATAATTAATTAGTTACTATTTTCAAAAAACTAGTTTGATATTACTTACATGTCATTCATGTTGAAAAATATATATTCATAAAAATCTCTAAACTGTTTTTAAGTGCCTTATAATTAAAAAACCAAAACAGAAATGCAAATTTTTTGTTGAATCTCACATCTGGAAAGTGACGTGCTGTCTCATTTATCCTCGTTTTCTGATCGCGTTTCAAATTATTTGGTTTATCTTCAGTAACTCCAAATTAATTTTAAAACCGGTTCATTAATCTTGCAAAACAACAAGTAATTAATTCTAAATGCCTAAAGGTTAGTGTAATATTTTTAAAGGCTTCTCTTTCTATTCAAGATAAATGAATAAAGTTATTATCAACTACAAATCATGTATGTTATCAATTTCATTAAGTTTCATAAATGTGTATAGTATTCAAGTAGTATTTAAGATACTTCGAAGAAAATGAAACATCGATCATAAAAATATTAAACCTCGTTGGTATACCTTTCAAAAAACTGGAGAACGAGAATGTAGACGAAAAAGAAAAAAAATGAATCAGTTTATCTCTTCTTTTTTTTCTTATTTAAGAATTCTTTTGTTTATATATAATAATATAATTTGTATTTAGAATTTTATGATGATTGATAATGATTATAGCAATCCTCTATCATCTACAGATCGTAATTAATTATTTTTTTATCTACGATTGCTGATACAATGATAATTGAATTTCGTTACTGCAAGGAATACTTTAACTTATCTTCTTCAGTCACTTATTTTTTTAAAAAGATTTTTGTATCATTTGCCCTCCATTCTAAGATGCCCCCAAGAATGTCATTTTAATGCAAGATGTTTTGTCCTCTTTACAGTGTTTGAATAAAGAAACTTTAGTCCATGCCATCCAATACTTGAAAACGGCCAAGATATCAAATAAAAATAGAAGAGGATATTTAATAATTTTTTTAAATAAGTAATGGATAGAACTCTGCTACTTCAAATTATAATATAATTTCCTAAAATTCAAGAAATTGAAACAGAATGATTGCGATTGAAATCGCTTAAAAATCCTGACTGAAACTTCATTTCAATCAAAATATTCACTATCAATCGTTTGTTAGAAATTCAGATAATCCCCTTCGTTTTATTTTTTTTTCAATTCAGTCATTTAAAAGGAATAAAATCATTCCCTTACTGTAATGAAAATTTGGAGTTTTAATTTCTTATTTACTTATTCTTTATATTTTTCATGGTTTTAATAGAAACTCAAAGAATTGGTTTTCAACAATTATTTTGTTATTGCACATTAAGTCATAAATTGTTCTGTAAACGATTACACATATTCCATTTATATAAATAGATATAAAATTATGTATCATGTATGTCAAATTATAGTTAAGAATCCAAATGAATTTGATAATAGGCTATCATTACTCAGAAATTTGTATATTTCCATCAATGCAAAGCAATATATTCAGAATATATAAAAATTTTACTCCACTCGAATTGTTCAATTTTCATTTAAAAAGTTTAGTTTTTAAAGAATTTTTAGGGTAATTTATTCGTTTAATTTTTTTTTATATATTTTTATTATTATTAAGTTTACAGAAATTTCGTGGTTATTTCACATGAATTCAAATGCACAGCGATTTTAATTACATTTTAATATAATTAAAATAGCTGTACTATTTTAATTATATTAAAATTTCTTCTTTAAATCTCATGTTTAAAACACTATTCGTAAACTAATTGAATCTGTAAAGAATATTGAAGTTCTTGAAAGATTTCAAGGAATGTTTTGTTTTGTTCAAGGAATGTCATTAATAATAATCTAAAAAATGGAAGCCAACATTATTTAAATTTTATTATTAAGTTGGTTCATATTTTCATAATTCATATTTAATAAATTTAGTAACTATTATTATTTAAAAATTTGTTTATATACTCTCGTTGCCTTATTTTAGGTGAATAGCCAGCTTATTCGTCTACATTATTGAATTGTTCAGCGTTTAACTCATGAATACGGAACGTAATTTTTATTGTTGTTAATTGATACAATTGAAAAACTTGAAGTTAATTGAATCAATATAGTACACATTACTGTGGTATCAAATGAAAATGTGTTTATGCTTCAAGATAAAAGTAGAATTGAATATAATTTTTCAGAATAAATTTCCAAAGAAGGAGATTTTTTTTAAATCTTAATTTTAATATCGGCAAAATCTAGCGATTGAATATATTGATGAATGAGTTTGAACATTAAAAGCATTAACTTTAAAACAATCTTTATAGATCGTGTGTTGCATTTAAAAAAATTATTAAAAATGAATAAAAAATTGTACAGAAAGGAAATTGAGGTCGTAAAAAGGTTTTTATTTTTTATTTTTATTTTAAGATAATGAGAAAGTTTTTTTGTGATGATAATTTTGGTGAAAATATCATCCATTTTTATAGATAAATCATAGTGATTTCCCATCTAGCAATGGTTAAGCTTATTTTCACCCTGCTTTCTGTTTGATGCCAATTTTTTGAATTCTTTTACATCTTATTTTCCTTGGCTGAATCTAGTTTTGTAGCTCACGGCAACTCCTCTCCTGAGCATTTCTAATTATATTTTTTGTTCCATTAATTAGAGAAGCTTTGTATTAAATACAGCTGTAACATACTTCACTGAAGCAATCTGAAATTTTTATATTACGATTCGTTATTCGATCTTATTTTAAATAATAAATGCTCAAAATTTTATTCAGTTCGAACCAGTTGTTTATGAGGAGATGATGAACATACATACATATCCATGACTTTCATTTATACTTAGATAAATGTACAATATAGGCTAAGTAAAATGGTAGAATTTAATTTCAATTCTTTTTTTTATTTGCTATCATAAGCTTAAATATCTTCATTTATGCCCCAAGAGTTTCATTTTTAAAAATGACTGTGACTTTGCAAGAAAAACCGAAGAAACACGAATAAATATCGTAATTTTAAAGTGTTAGAAATAATTTTTTTTCTCAAATGAAAATTGGAGAGGTTTTATTAAGAGGAACGGGTTGTTATGAAATAAACTATGGCTCTCAACATGATTCTGAGTATGTTAAAGCAATATTTTTCATTTATAAAATCATAAAAGTCAAAAAATACATGCTTGAGAGTAAATTAAACATAACGTTCTTAAATAGTGTTAGGATAGGAAGCATAGAAGTTTCATTAACCCGGATGAAATTGCGAATTTATGCATATTTATAACAAAATCCTCTTAAAAGTGCAAGGTATTTTTTTTTAAAACGGGATCAATATTTCAAGGAATAAAAAATTAACAATTTTTTTTTATGAAGCATGAGCAATGTTTTAAAAATATTGGTGATATTAGAATATCAATACTTTTACTATAATTAATCATATATCATTACATTTAATTAATTAGATACGCTGAAATAAGTATTTAATTTGTAATTTGGAAGTTTAACACTACAGTTTATCGGCTTAATAAGGAACAATAATATTTACAAAAATTAATTAGTTTAGATGGTGTTATTTGACATCAAACTGACATTTTCTTTAAAATATTGTTTACAACTCTCCAAAACATTTCTTCACCTACCTATTTTAACTGTGCATATATATTAAAAATGTTTTTATAATATTATTTTAAAAACAATTCTCTTCTCTTCGTATTTCGTATCATTCAGTAGGAGCTACAAACAGAGTAGAAAAGTTAGGATGTGTGTGTGTGTGTGTGTGTGTGTGTGTGTGTGTGTGTGTGTGTG
>JAPMOR010102267.1:405638-541643 GCA_026543865.1 Argiope aurantia | reverse complement strand
TGTGTGTGTGTGTGTGTGTGTGTGTGTGTGTGTGTGTGTGTGATCAAGTCAACCACCCACCACACATTTAATACTTTAATACCCAAAAAATAGGCACTTTCTCACTTGCTAAATGTGTATTTTCTTGCCGAGGTAATGTATATTTATTTTAAGTTGAAATGTTGAGAGGATTGCACTTCATGTATTTAAGCAAATGGATTTTCATTTATGTTCACGTCTTTCTTAATAACGCGTGATTTAAATCACTTTACAATGAATATTCACTTCACAATGAATCACTTTATAATAAACATTTCAATGAATTTTTTTTTTCACTTTAATCAAGGATGAACTTTGAAATAATCACGCGCAAAGGAAAAAACTGACATCCGCTTATATGCTTCCCATTGCGGTATAATTGCAATATAAATGGATATGTTTTACAAAAGAATTTACAAATAAGTAATTATATTCCAAACAATCTTAAGAAGACTGCAGATAAACGAAAAGGTTACTTAGATTAAATAATAAATGCGTTACTTTTTATGATGATTCATACATCTGAATCGAATATACTTTTTTAAATAAGATAAATGCAATATCTGTTTTAAAATTTTGCTTAATATTTATGAGGGTTAATCTACACAGAAAAGAATATTTTTAAACATATAAAAATTACAAATAAATAGGCGCTTAATGGTAAATAAATGGTTAAAAAATTACAAATAAACGGTTGCTGATTTAAAAAATATTATGGAAATATTAAATAAAATGTATATTTCGCCAAACTTGAACATTTTAAGTAGACTATGGAGTGATAGCTAACCTTTTCCCTTATTAATTATGAAATGGGTCAGTCAGATTTCCCTATATTTAATATGCATTTAAAGCTTATACAGTTTGGAGATTCTTTCACTCTTTTAATGATTTATTAACTTTTCTTCATTGCATTCACTAAAGGTAATTTTATAAAATATATCTATAGAGAAGCCTGTCAAAACAACTGGAATCTATAAGATAACGAATTAAACTCTGTTAAGCTCGTTAATATTCACCCAAGCTATGACAAACTAATATTGAGCAGTTCAAATAAAATGAATCAAATATCCCTTAAAAGAAGTTTATCAAACATGTACTTTAAGTATATCAAATATGTAGTTTATCTTGTTTTCTTGGCCATGCTAAATAAAAACTGCCAAAGCTTGTTTCTTACTGGAAATTCACGAAATAAAAAAAGACTTCTTTTAAAAGTATTTTTTTTTATTTTAAAAAGTCGTGGTTGCTCTAACATAATTTTTAATCAATGAAAACTAAAAATCGGAGATACTGTTGTCTTGTCTACAATTAGAAGGTAAATAATGAATATGTAGATATGAGTATTTAAAGCGAGTTTCTGTCAATAAAAAGTGCTCATCAAATGGGGACAACTTCTTTGCCTCGTGTTTTTTGTTGTTGTTATTGTTGATGAATTTTATATATATCCCATATATTTTCATAATATTTCATGATAATTAAATATGATATAATTTACTTGAAAAGAAATGTTTTTAGATCTTACCGCTTTAATAATAATTCGATATTTCTCATTAACAGCCTTTTCCCCTAATGAGATACTTTCATCTTCAATTAAATCTAATGAATATTATTTGTAACACCCAATCGTCAAAAAATTAAGAGCCATTTTAGAAAATTCCATTAACATGCATAATTCAGGAAAATTCGTATACATTGAACTCTCGGCTAATATAAGATTCTGAATAAATAATTCCTTTGGATTTCTCCAGAAAAGTGTTTGCTGCTATTTCACTCCTTTAACAGAGAAGTAGCGTCTTTGAGATTTAAGTCTAATGCAGTATTGGAATAGGTCAGAAATAATTTCATTTTCCATTCCCAGGTAGTCCAAAATGGCGGTCCCCGCCGGACTCGTGCTCTTTGAATCTTCGTACTGACCTATGCCGATGACCTAGGCTATAATTAACAGTCTACTATGAGCATCGGGCCTTGATGTACGCCATGGGTGCCATTCGCCAGCAAGGAGATAACTATAACATGACGGGAAATGAGCAGCTTGGCCGCAGGGCGCAAATGGTTCATGGGGCAACCAAGGGCTTTAGCTAGGCCCCAGGGACCACTGCAAGAACATCCAGTCAGGAAACTGAATCAAAGGGCTGAAACAAATATTACGTGGATAGGGGAGTTTTTCTAGAAGAAAAGAATGCTTTATGGATCCGTATTCTTTTGAAAATTACGCGCTTTCTTCGGGGGTGAATTGAATGTTCCATTTCGAAAGCTCCTGTAGCGAATCATTTGTTTCCGGCCCAGCAGGAGGAATTGGATTTTTCAGTAAATATAAAACGGATAAATGTTGGAATTCGGAACAAATCCCTGTCAGTTGGAGCACAAATTTACTTCAGGTGAGTAGAAAGAGCTCTGGAGGAAACTGATGGAACTGTAAGGATGAACAGAAGGTTGAAGCCGGTGATTTCTTAATAAAATCGCATTCTGTAGAGAGTTTGCTTTTAGAAATTTTCTGTTATATTTAACTAATTTGCTGTTTTGCGAGAAGAAAATCAGAGCGAAGTATCAAATAGAAATTTATTTCTTAGAAGTAAATGAAAGCATATATTTAAAAATATTGCATGTAATTTCTTTAACCTTTTAATAACAATTTGGCATTCCTCATCATTAAATGCTCATCATCTGAATACCCGAATCATCATTATAAGGAATATATTTATATAAATAAATTCTGAATTACAAATAGAAAAAGGGAAGTGTATTAGTTATAACAAATGCCTGCAGTTACTTATTAATAGAAAAGAAACCAAAAAGGCACTGTTTAGTTATCAATGCATTAACACCACACCACACTTCCGTTTCTAGAGCTCATGTGGCCCCTTTCCGGTTTGGTATAGATGTAGGCGGACTTTATTAAAAAAATATTACACAGCAATCAATTTGAAAGAAACAAACAAATGACAAAATATGAATATTTTTTTTAATGTGAAACGTTTCACGATTTTGTGTGTCGTCCTTCCACAAGGGCCATGCTAATCTTCTCTCTATCGTTCCAATTTTAGTATATGTACTGCCAAAGAGAGTATTGCCATAAATCACTAAAATTGATCATGAAATAGGTTTCCTCAATCGCTAAAAGACTTTGGTAGTAATTATTTTCTTAGTACGCCAGTTTTATAATAATAAAACTTGTTAGAGATAAGGAGCAAAACAAATTTTTTTTTCATACTTCTTGTTCTTCTAATTATGTAGTTTTGTTCTTCTTAATAATTACAAAATTATTAACATTTAACTTCACAGCAACTAAAATTACTGGAATAATCGTAATTAGAATTAAAAAATTTTTCTCAGAGTGAGATAACTGTTTCAAGTCCTTAATTTGTAATAATTACGAATGTTTCTTATCTACCAAATGCATATGGGATGAAAGTTACTTTAAGCCGAAGAGAGAGAAAATTATAGGTAATACGGTTTACACACTTACAATTTTTTTTTTATCTGTAAATGCTTAAACAGAAATATTATTGCATTCGCTTCCAACTGCTGCGGCAAAAACAACTGAAACTACATGATGGTGGAAAAGCTTAATCATAAAAGGCTTAAATTATCTTTTTGAAATAATATACAAGATGCTTACTTTATTCGTACATCAACATCTAATTTCTTAACTGTTAGAGATTGATATATCCTTTCTGTTGGAAAAATGCTTAAAATGAAGTAAAGAATATTTCTTTTATGTTGTTTGAATCAATAGACACAGTTCTAAAAATTAGGATCTAAATTTTTATATATCCCTCTGATTTTATTAATTTATATAAACGGCATCGTATTTATTGCAAATATTTTGCAATATAGGCAAATAGCAAAATATTTCTGACATGAAAATATTTCAAACAAAAAAGTCATATCCTTTCTACAACTAAAGCTAACGGAGTCATGAAACTATGAATGGTATTATTTTACACCATTCCAACGTACGCCATAAAAAACGATGGAATTCACAGCTTTTTAACTCGATCAACTTTAATCGCAGAAAAATGGATTTTGCTTTGCTTAAATTTTTATAGTGTACTAATAACATTTTACTAAATATGATAGGGATATTAAATGTTTTTCAACCGAAAAAATATGTATGTTTTCTAAAGTTTGAAAATTAGTTCTTGGGCCGCGATTAGAGTGAATACTCTATATATCATTCTTTTCTCTTTCGCATTTCGCAAAAAAAAAGGAGTTTAACCCCTGCTTATATGAATTATATTTAACCAATTTGGAGGAAATAGAGATTTTCTCTTTCAAAACAGATCATTGGTTATTTTGCTGAAGACATTTAAGGGCATTTTAAGGCTTTTCCTATTATACCATTTGATAAGATTAGATTTATTGTTGTTTCAGTAAACCAATATATGATAAAAGTGGTATGACAAACTTAGATGCAAAACGTTTGTTTATTGCTTAGAGCTCTTGGACCAGCGCATCAGTAATTTTTGGTCATAATAGAGCTTCAAAATTAGTGACATTATGCTTCTCTAGCTACAATATTTCAAGGAAAATGTGCGGATTTATTTTGATAGATATTTGGTCATAGAACAGCATTGAATAATGGCATTAGTATCGGAAGTAAAATGTTCATAAAACTAACGCGTTGATTTTAATTTTCAATTAACTTGCTATTTGTGATTCCACGTGTATAATTTAAATATTGGTATTTAAAAAATAGCATTTGAGTAACTTTTAAAACGTTGGAAAGATAAACAGACAACAATGGTCTTACTAGCTGCAACTGTAGAGGCCTACATTTTATAGCGTTTATTAGCTGGCTAGGGCACGAAGTCGGCGATGATTCCTTGGATTTCACACGTTGTGTTTGGGAAAATTTCTTATGATAATGTTGCTTATATCCTCTGATCGACACAGGAAATGATTTTTTAAAAAAAATCTCCTACAGTTTTCATTTTTTAAATTTGCTACACTTTCTGATTAATGCCCAAAACGAATTCAATAGCTGGGTTTCATGGGAGAAAAAAAAACTCTACTAACATTTTCGGTCGATTTGCAGATATTTCGTCAAGTTTTGCGAAGAAGCATATTCCTAAATCGATTAAGAATATTTTCCAGGATTGCAAATATATGCGAGGTGTTTCGAATGGTAAAGTTTTAAAATAACTTAAATAAATTTTTATTAATGTAACTAAATTTACAAACTAAAATTATATTAAAACTTATTAGATTAAAGAAAATTTACAAATCATTTTGAAGATATTAAAAAATATATAATCTAAGAGAGAAAAATTTAAGAAAATTATTAAAAGAAGCTAATTAATCTAAGATTAAAAAAGAAAGAAAGAAAGAAAATTATTAAAAAAAAGAAAGATATATTCAATTAATCAAATTTTTTGAAGGTGATTTATATATTTAAACGTACAAAACTGTATGAATAAAAGGATCTATACATTTATTTTGCTTTTTAAGAAAAAACATTTAAGCAAGAATTTAAATTTTTTTTTTACGCTTCTTGAAGAAGAAATTAAAATCTATCTTTCTTTTAAAGTAAATATTTTATTTCATTTCAGAGCATTCTAACTATTTATCAAAACTCCCCAAATAAATAAATTTAGATTTGTTGATTAAATGTTCTTTTAGCCAAGCATCAGCTCCCCATGTTTTTAGTGTATCAATAAGTCGTAAAAGATTTTGCACTAAAATGAACAAGGTGCAATTTCGTCTTAAAAGAAAAATTCATCTTCCGCAGCCGACATGCGAACATGAAAATCAACTTCCCATCTTCCCCCGCACCCCAACTTAAATTGCTCCAAGTAAAGTGAGAAGCTTGCATAAGAGCAGTTTATTTATATTTCTGTGATTTGCCGGATTATTTGCCTAGAATGACAAAAGATTTAGAATGTGCATCAAAACTCGATCCTTCATTGTTATATTAGAAAGAAGCTGAAAGTTTTAAACTTGTCCTTCATTTATCTGCATATTTTTCTCAATTTAAGGACAGGAGGCGTCTTTCGCTCTTTAAGTAGAAATCAAACGCGAACTTTGCAGTAAGAAATAAAGCCTGGTATAGAGATCAAAGCCATTTATCTTGTCATTTCCCCTTCACGCGCCAAATAATTTATTTGGCGAGATGGTGGCAAAAAAGGGGAAGCAAATCTCCTTGGGAAAGTTGCAAGAGGTAATCGAGAAAAGCTGGGACTGGTTAAGCAGCCAAAGGAGACGCGCCAAACCAGGAATAAGTGCCAGAGGTCAGACTGAAATCTTGCTGTGTTCCTTCTGCTTCTATTAGCAATGCAAAAAGCAGAGGCACGCTTTATGGTCCATCGCCAAAGAGGCTGGTGTCCTCAAGGGTGTCTTACATGCGCTTGGAAATGTCCCAGTGTAAAGCGCGAACCTGTGTCCTCCTTCAGCCTAGGTCTTTCCCATATTCATCAAGACTGCGTCGCGGGACCTTCTGCATACATTACGGGCCCCATCACCCCTCGCTATGCATCACACTTGTAATTCTGGCAGTCTTCAATTTCTCGCAGCTTTATGGCATCTCTGAGACTCACAAGCCAACCGTAAATGCGTCCCTGTTCAGGACAAGCTGTGAATTTATGAGCTTCACCAGTGGAAAGGGTATCTTACGATTCCCGCACAGGCCCACGACACTTTTTGTTGCCGAGGAAGAAGAACGAGATACCGAATAGAGATGGCTGCCCATATAATTCGCCCTTCCGACTTGGGGGGTTGGAATTCGAAGATGCAAAACGTTGAGTGTGGGCTCATAAAGTTATCCTATAAAGCGGCCGGCAATATCATATGATAAAACTCGAAAGATTGTTTTTGTTTTCGACAGAAAAGGTTTTTCCTTTCTTCAACTTTTTATTTATTTGTTTTAATATTTTGCCACCTACTGCTACTGTAAAGAATGCAGATATACGAAATTGCAATTTCCAAAAAGAACTGAATTCAATCTGCTTTATTGCTTTTTTTTTTCTTTTATTTACTTAAATAGTTACGGGCAAGAATTTATGGGACTATGTGGATTTCACCAGTGCTTAGAAACGGAGGGATTGAAATTATTTATTTCAAAAAGAAAAGCTCGGCGCTTCAAGAGAGACAGCAAAAAGATTAATAGTGACACACTTACGACTTCTTTCAAATTTCGAAGCGATAGGTTTCCATAATATGCGCTTCGGTTTTCTTATTAGTAAATAGAAGATCTGAAGATTTAATATAATGTACAGATGACATTTGGCTTCTTAACATTCTCTCTTATTATGTGATGTTTTTCTGGGGGGGGCAATTATAGCCCATTTTTCTTGTCAAGGAGTAAAAAGCTACTTAGAAAATTCTAACTAATAAACATAATTGTAGCCCATGTTATTTTCCTTCAATATACTCTTCGTATTCTCATCAAACAGAAAAAAAATAGATTTTTTGATAATCTAAATTTATGATTTTTCTTCAACTCTCAACTTCAGTCAGCTTTCAGAAAGTTAATTGGATTAAAAAATTAATTAATTTGATTAAAATTAATTAATTAATTGGATTAAAATTAGAAATTCAGAAAAAACATCTAAAAATTATCAAAAAATTGATTGCAAATTCTGTGGTTAAAAATATAGTACAAATCATACATGCAATCATCTGATAAAAGTGTTTATGAATAATTCTTCATGTACAATAATTATGTTAAGCAATACAAAAAAAGTTCAATAAAGAAATTCGAAAACATTATTTAGTTTACTTTACAGTTAAAATTATTCTATAAAACAAAGAGCACATAACTTAAAAAATTAATTACCGAATGACAAATTGGTAGAAAAGAATTTCCATGACTTGACACTTAGTGAAAGAGCATCCAGTTGTTTCCTAATACTTTTATTTAAATAATGTCATCAAAGAAGAATTTAAATTGTGTATAAGGATTCAAAAATATGGTGACTTATCATCTTTTGCCTATTATAATTGTATTAAAATCGAAAATTTAAAAATTTATCCAAATCTATGTGTTACCCATATCTACGAGCTATCTAAATTAAAATCTCCCACATCTAATTGACAATTAATGTCCGAAGCGACGCCAGCTTTTCAAAAATTTGGTTATAAGCCGCTCCGCCTAAAAGGATTATTGGCTTAACAAAAAGAGTTAGGGCCTAAAGTTACTATCAACGGAGGGTTAAAAACCTAGTGGAGTGTTTTTCCAACAAAGAGTTATATCCCTTATTGAGCTTTTCCCTGCAAATCTGATATCAAAAGTGAAGTTAAAAATATGTGCCAACAAAAAAAATCGAAGTTTAAATTTGAAGCATTTACGTGTTTGTTAAATACTAATCATATTTGAATTATTTGAAAGAATAACAATTATGGCGATTTCGCTTAGACTTAATCTAAAATAATAAGTTATTATAGTAAATGCTATGAATTGCTAATTTTTACATTTTTATATTTCATATTCAATAAAAGATTCTTGAAGAGCTAGTGAATTATTAAGTCTAACAATAAAAAGCTAAATTAGGATAAGATTAGGAATTCAAGGAAATGTTCTACAATTTCTGGCTTAAAGCTATTTGCTATCATGACCGTAGTCTCGATGGAAAACATTTCACTGCCTCAAAGCAGAAAAACATGTAAGGAAAAAAGTACTGATTAACTTAAATGGTAATATGATTCCAGATAATTAATCAGAAAATTTTAATGCAATACTTGAATGTGAATTTTTAATTGTTTTTTTTTGTATTTGATATTATTTCGATAATTATAAATATTTATAAAATGTAGAAGAGAAAGAAGCACTTTAGCACAGGAGCACAAATATAGAAGAAAAAGAATCATTGTAGAGAAAATATGCATGCCGATAATATTTTTCTGCGTGTCTCTAATTGGAGCACGACGCACAATTTCAGAAGCACTTCTCTAAAAGCTTAGAATATCATTCCTTTATTCAAAAACACAATGAATGAAGGTCATAAATTTGTATTCTGGATAATATCTTTCAAAAATATATCATAATTTAGTAGTGAATTTCTATTTAGAGACATTTGGTCGTTTGATATTATTGAACTTTGTGGTTATAAACCAAAATACTTTGTTGTATTTATTATAATAAGAATCTTATGATCACATCAAAAGGAAAATGACAATTGTAAAATATTTAATATACAACATATTTATGACACACAAGACACTTCAGAAGTTTTAAAGCAATGCTATCAGCTTGACGAAATATTTAAAAATATTAAATACCATTTTTAATATACCGAATACATTGAATTAATTCTTTGATATTCTGTAATTCGAAATTTGAAATCTGCTTAAAGAATCAAGAAATTTATTTTAACATATTATCTTATATTACTGAATACAAAGTGTTATATACAAAAACTGAGAATGTAACAATAAAACAAACTTACCAAAGAATGCAACAATATTACACATAATAATTTATAAGCTCCACAACCCAAGTTTTTAAAAATTGTGAATATTTCAAAATTGATTTTAATGGCTAATTGTTTCAATGGATTCTATCCATATTTTACATGTAGTAATGAGAACAAAATTTCAAATTACAATTTCAGTTTAAGCTGTTAGCTTTAAAAAATATTTATTTGGTAACAGAGGGGGATGAATCCTTCCATGTCGAACGAATTTTAATGATTCGCCATGATTTCTAGACATGTTCTCATATAAAATTATACGCGGATTTAAAGAGACCTTTAAACCTTTGTAAGCTTAACAAAGCACAATTTTCTATTTAGTAATTAATCTCTTCTGTTTGCTTATAAAACTGGAAATGTTCAAGGTATGAAATGATGAAGGCATCCATCTATTCTAGGAAAGCCAAAACAGATGAAGTAAGGAATAAAGCGATACAATCACCTATAAAGAGTATCAGAAAGTTGACATCGCAATAAAATTTATAACATGAAGTGTGCATTAATGGAAATGAATAAGTCGAATATTCATTCACATCGAATTCCTATTATTTAATAAATCAAACGACCAAATTAGTAAAAACCGGTGTTTTAAAATATTTTCAATGAGTTTTCTTAGAGGGGAGATTTTTATGAAGACAATTCATAATCTTTCAGTAATCTGAAAGTGTACCTTGAAAATGAAATTAAAAAATTAACAATTCGTAAGCTGAAAAAAATGGCTTCAAATATGTAAAAACGCATTCGGGCTAGTATTTGAGGAAAAAAAGTCAAATTTCGAACATGCAATTGACTACAATGTTAAAAATTCTGCCATTTTGCTTCACAGAAAGTTTTCTGGTTCAATTTATTTCATGTGTATAGATGAATTAATTTTAAAATTTTTATGATAATAAAAGTTTGAACTGATCATTTCGATAATCTTACACGAAAAAATATTTACGGATGGAATAAAAGATGTAATATGACGGTAAAGAAAGTTAAGAAGGGTTTCATTATTACATTAAATAAAATAGAGTAACTCGGCAAAATATTCACGAAAAATTGTTGAATAGAATAAAAATATGCAATATGATGGAGAAAAAAATTAAGTAGGGTTTCATCAGTGCATTCAATAAAATAAAAATAATCTGAAAATGTTTAGTTTCTTAAAAACTGTTAGACATAGAACTTTTTCAGAAATTTCCTGTCAATAGATATCACTATGAATGATTTCAACTATATATATATATATATATATATATATATATATATATATATATATATATATATAAACAGATGGAGTCAGATTGGGTAATACAACAGGTACATAATAAATGCAACTGTACAAATTGCGGAATATATCATTGCACGCTATTTTACTTTCTGTTGTGACATCCAGTACCCCCTAAAATGAGTTTCAAAATCAAACTGGGGTATTTTAATATACTTCTACATGTGAGCATGAATTGTTGGCTAGTAAACGGAAAATTCGATAAGTGATCGTTTAAATAACAAATGTCTAAGCAAAGCTTCATTTTTTTTTCTGCTGGCTAACAATGTGTTTATTACAGGCAAAAATCATAGCTAGTTGTAATGAGTAGCATCCTACAAATTGCAAAGATATCATAATTATAAATTAGTAGGGAAACCTTATCAGATTTTCTCCTTCCTGAATATTTGCTTGACATTTTTCAGACGTAAACGATGCGTAAATGGAAGCATTGGAAGTAAATTTTTTTTATCGTAATTTAGGGAGAAAATTTCTGCATCAACTCAACTTATCGTCAATTATATGTGCTAGTGGAGGAGCTTATTTTATGGAATTGCAAGAATAAGCCCATAAAGCACAGGCTTTTAAAATGAGGCAGCCGAATTATACAGTTATAAGTAATTCCAATTATTATCTCAAAAGCTACAATGTTATAAAATCTGAAATCTATTATAGATAATTTTAATTTATTGAAACATAAACAAGAAGTTATTAGAATTATTAAAAAATTTTCGCCTAAAAATGCGCAATCGGATTTTTATATGAACTAACTTATTTCGGAAACTTAATATAAACCAGTGGAAATGGTCTCTCAAAAACATTCTCGTATTTTCTCTAATAAATGTACTTTCGTATTAAAAACTACATACTATTAGAAAAAAATAATTATGTAAGAGCGTATTAGAGTTCAATCTTTGGTGATTTTTTTCGGTGGTTAATACACAGGTACGAGAAAACAGAATACGTATTTTGAATGCTTTTCCCCCAACCGATTGAAATCTAAATTTCATACAAACCTACATTACGAAACACATACCGAATTTTACATATTCAAGCCATTGTGAATTTTAGTCATCGCGCTTGCATGCTTGTGAAAGTATAAATACGTCAACTTCTTGACGGATTTGGTTCCAAATTTAATAGGTATCGACACTTTAAATGTATACCAATGTAAATCTGTAAATCTGTATACCAATCTATATATAAATCTGTATGTAAATTTGTATACCAATCTGTATATGAATCTGTATATCAATTTTTATCCATCTAACTCTCTTCGTTTTGCAGTTATCGTATTAAATTAAGTTCGGACACCTAGATAGACTCCCTTCGAATGGTTTCGTTCCCAATTTGATAGAAATCTACAAATTTGGTGAAAAGATTACATACCATATTTCATCCTCCCAGCGCAAAGTATTTTTTGCTTATCGTGTTCATGAATGTGTAAAAACACCAATGGTTTCAAAAATGTGTTTTTCGGATTCAGGAAGGTCTGAAATTTGGAGACTTCTCAAAATCCCGATTTTTTTTTTTTTTTGACGATAACAGTTCTTTCGGTTTGTATATTTCATATAAGAGGAAATAATTCCCTATAAATTATTAAAAAAGTGAATCAAGAAAATTGAACTTTCCATTTCAAAAGATTTAATTTTGATGATTCATGCTTAGAAACCAAATCTGAGAAAAAAATTCGGATTGTATATTTGATTCCTTGCATAAAAGATGAAGGTAACATTCATAATATTTAATGAAAAATGTGTATTCAGTTGATTAGATTCTAAGCATGAGTTCAACCAAACTTAATTTCCTTAAGAAATTGAAACTTAACACTAAATTTTATAGACATGAAGAGGAAAAATTCGCAATCATGAACTTTGTTTTGCTCAGAGAAAAATGACAACTTTTAAAATGAAATAATGAATGGCCTTTATAAGGTAACAATATAATAAAGAGAAAAGATAAAGCAAAGATTTCTAATATGCTTCAGCTATTTTAAATTGATTGTATGTTTCCTGGGAACCCTTAAATTATGATATTCTAAAATACTATTAGGCTCTGAGAGGTTTTTTGATTGAATGAAAAATGTATTTTAAGCAAGATATTCCTATATGAAACCAGATCTTTTTACAGATATCAAATCATTAAAAGCTTTTCATATATATGTAATACAAAAAATTTTGAAACAAATGAGTCGAAAATTCGAAATTATATTTGTTTGCTAATCTATTCAAGAACTATCCTCGATAATTTGTGATGAAATGGATAAATGAAGTCTTGGTTCTACCAAGATCCAAACTGAAAAGTTTTTTAATCATTTCACCTCCGGTCTAGGTAAAATTAAGAAGTCAGTTAAATATTCCGTCAATTCAATGAAGTGCTAAACGAAATGAAGTGCTCAGGAAAAAAGTTGTCATTCTATGGTCCACGTGAATAGAATCCACTCGTATGAAAAAAAGTGCATTCAATAAACTAATTTCTTCGTTGTGAAAAGCAGTTATGCTAATTTTGATATACCAATCAAATTACTGTAATTCTTCTAGCATTCAAATTTGTTTCCTTAAACTGGCTGTGAACCTTATGCCTTTTTATAAGTTGCTCTTGCCTTCCTTGTTTGTTCTATTATAGCTGAGGGGGGAATAAGTCTGGATGGAAGTCACCTTTACAGTCAAGGATGAGATGTTTCCATATTAATAATCTGTCTTTACAATATTGGTGGTTTTGACCGATTAACGAACGGGATATACCTCTTTATAATGCTCCTACGCATGTTTGCTGTCACAGTGGGGTCTATTTTGTGTTGTCCATAGTACTCGTGCTTCTATTCGGCGGTTCGGTCACTAAGCTTTACTTTTATCCTCGTTACTAGGCGAATTATTTTTTTCTGATTGTATTAATGTGTGATTTATAATACTCGGAATTTTAAAGTGATCCATAATATACCACATTTTTCCCCAATCAAGAAATTGAACCAGTTGGGTTTTAATTGATTAAGAATTATAGAGATTAAAGATGTTTAATGTACAAATAAATTTAAAGAAAAGATAATTAGTTTTAATGGAATAAATATTAAAGAAAACAACAAAATTTTTTATTTTAAAGATTTCGACGTATAATTTGTTTTTCTAATAAAACATGGTCACGCACAATTATTAAGGAACATTCCTAGTTTTTTTTTTATTATTATTATTCCTAAATGTTTAAGGTTGTAAATTAAAGACTTAGAATACAGATTAGCTTCAGATTATGAAAAATGGGATTTTAAAAAAAACTTCGACAAAAATAAAAACTATTCTATCACTTTTAGGCAGTTATCATAGTAAAGTCATACTTTTCATGAGTTATTAAAGAATAATTGGCCGCATGTCTTTCTTCTAAAAAATTATATATATACACGATAATACATTTCCAAAGTAATTATCAGATCGTCATCTAATTAATTATGTCATCTAATCTTAATTATTGTCAACTAATTAAATAATTAGCTGACAATAGTCCTAGTTACGGAAAATGCAAGTTAAAGATATTAACGACCTGTTTTAAACCATACGAAAGTTATTTTTGAGTCGATCCTTATAATTTTAAAACATAATCAGAAGAAGAGGACAACACTTGAGTCGATTACCTCTTTTTAACCTTTTTGTACTACATGACCGTGAAAACATTTAATCTTTCAACAGTTTTAACTTATACCATATTCATATACACGGCGGTTCTTTCGTCGAGGCTGATCTCGAACCTGCAACTCTTCTATTCCCAAGCCAAGAATTTTGTCCTTCCACAACGTCAGGATCATCACGACCTCTCCATAATTTTTAGATTATTATAAAATGAATTTTAAAAAAAACATTCGTAGAATTGTGATGGAGAGACAAGAAAGTTCTCCCTGCCTTTTCAAGTCCATGGAGGATAAGATCGGTGATTTCTTCCATCAATCGCACGCTAACCTATTCTTATCCTCACTCGTTAGCAGCAACCCAAGCTATTTCAAATAGGGCGTTTCGAAGAAGTGAAACCATCAGTAGGCCGATTAAAGAACCGAGTAAAGAAGAACGAAATCCTAATGGCTTATTAGTGCACCAACCGCACCAGACATATATATATATATATATATATATATATATATATATATATATATATATATATATATTGTAACGATCGCAAGAAGAAGAGTAGTTACCCATCGCTTGACTTATAGTAACCTACATTAATTAACTAGAAAAGTATGGAACGTGAGGATAATACGGTCACTCTTATTTCAAATTAAAAGTTTGATAATAATGTGGCAGTGTTGAAAAAATAGAAAAACATCTGGTTATTAATGCTATCTATCCTCTCTTCTTATAAATTTGCTTTCCACTTTTATTACTTTCAAATTTAAAATTTCGAAGAACATCTTTTTTTAAATGCCAGTGAAGGAAATTCGGCCATTTTCCTTCCCCCCTTTTTTTTTCTTTCTTTTCTTTACCCTCAATGAATCCATTTCAACTGAACTTTATTTCAATAACGCAGAAATAGCAAAAATGAAAAAGGCACAGTTTCATTATTTTTATGAAAAGAATTTATTTATTTCTATTTAAAATTATTCGAATGTTAAAAAAAAAATGAATTCTAAAAATTCCAAAAACTTTCCAAAATGCCGCCATACATTTAAACAGTCAAAAACTTTGAAACAATAGCCCCACAACTATATGAGACAAGGTAAAATAAGAATTTAGACAAGAGTATTCATTAATTTTGACAGAATAATAGTATGCAAGTACTACAACAACTAAAGGCCTTATTTTCTATAGTTCGAATTGAGAAATCTCTTGTGATTCAATCAAGAACCATAAAAATTTTGATAATAATCGTCACATGTTATTGAAGAATATTGAAAATACTTTAAGATGAATATTAAATAATATTTCTTTAATTCACTAAATAAACAAAAAAGGTAAACATACGAAATCAAAATAAGGATTTTTTATAAAGCAAGCAAATGCAGATTTCCTTATTCAATGGGAAAGTAAAATTAATTTAGGATAAATATAACTAAAGATTAATTCAACGCGATTCACTGCTTCTTAATTTTCTTTTCAATATAGTAGCACATTTTTTGGCATATGTTCAAATCTTAAATTGCTAGGTGATTCTAATAGTAGTACAAGTCATATCTTCTCAGACACCTTACTTCTGATGATTGCGGCACTCGAGCAATGTTTCGGCATTTTTTATCATCACAACATTAAATGTGAAAGAAAATTACTAAACAATAAAATCTTTCTGGCAGAATAATGAAATAGTAAAAATAAAAAAAATTATTAATAATAATAACAAATTACTTAGAATAAAATAGTACAATAAAAAAATGTCAGATGTAGAATTTGTATTGTAGAAGAATCTTAGTAGTAAACATCATAAGAATCATATGATCTAACAAAAAAAAAACATGACTGATTTTTGCAAATGACAATTAATAAGCTCAACAAAAAGCATGAAAATAAACTAAAAAAATGCAACATTTATCTGGGTGATTTATGGTAATTTATATGAATATTTGCAAATATTTGTAATGCTTCTTTCTGGCATTTATTAACTAACAGTTGATTGAAAGGACTCTTCTTCATGAATGTTAGAAAAATAATTTGAAATGTTTAATCTAAGAAATCAAACAAAATTGTACTAAAAATAATATTCCATGAGATATGAAGATATCCTAATGCAGTAATATTTAAATTATGTGGCAGAATAGAAAATAGTGAGGAATAACTATTTCTAAAAAAATTAATCGCTAAGGTTGTCAAGTAATAAATTTTTCCTTCGGAAAATCGATTTAACAATTAACTGCTTGGGACTTTCAAGAAAGTTCTGGTAGATATTTTGTAAATGCTAAATAGAACGACAAATAAAATAAAAAGATCTGGGTTTAATAAAGAAATCATTCATTTCCAATTTCTCAAAAACTTCTTATTTTAAAGAGATCGAAAGAAAAAAGGTCATTGATTTGATCGAAGTAAACTGATTTAACATAGTTATAGCTACTTTTATAAAAGAATGTTTTTTAATAACGAGCATATTTTTCTAAAAAAACACTTTAAAGCAAGCTGTTTTCTTCTAAAAAGAGAAAACGATAACGTTAGCTTCTACCAAATATTTCCATAAATGTTCCCTGGCAAATGAAAAATACTATTAAATACTTATTCTAAGAAATATTGAATTCTAAGAACTGAAAATGGGTTACACAAGATTTTTCAACTGTAACAAAAAATAACAAAATAATTAAATCAGCATTTAACAGTTAATAAAATATTTCATCACTTTGTGAAATTTGAATTCTTCTTACATAAGTAAGGAATATTAAACTTTTTAAATCGATTAAAAATTTATTATGAGGTAATTCCATTGGTCATCTATTTGAGGTTTTTGTTTTAAAAATACCTAGTCATTCAATGAGTCCTTTCAAATTGCTCAGCTTTTATTCCAATTGTTTGGATTCGGCGGAAAAATTATCCCATATGCTGTAAGAACTTTAACTCTTAAATCTTCATTGCAAGCGTCCTGAATATTTTTAATCAACAATCATGAACTTCAGATCGATTTCTTTCTATAATTTGTGAACATTTTATTAAAGAAAATGTTTTTGATTAATTACGAGAAACATTTTTTTATTTACTACATCTTTTTTAGCCGACTCTTATCTCCACATGGGGGAACTTCAGACACAGGAATGAGTAGTTTCCTGTATAATTTTTGGATGTCGCTTTCCAGCTGAATGCAATAATAGAGGGGGCTTTCCAGCTACTCTTCAATGACGAATTGCACCTCTGTGAAATTAACCGATAAATAAGCTGTGCCATTATGTGGGCTATAACGCATTCACCATAGCGCACATTTCAATTTTCAAGTCGATCAGTCATTTAGACCTCTTAAGCTAAGGCAAAGTGAGGTGTTGGTTTGCTGACTGATCAAATATATTCATTAAAAAAAAAAATCCAAACAGAATTTCATAAATGTGACAGGATACCTGGAAGACCAGTTTTGGCTTCGCAGATCAGTGGACTCGATATTCGAAAGCTCGCCATCTTGAAGAGCTTAGTAAACACTGAATCTATCGAGGTCGAATGCTCTGAAAATTTGGAGAAAGGAGTGCCGCCTCATGTATCATTCTCATCGTCTGATTACTATTCAAAAGACGAGGATGATCTCAAAAGGTCCTTGTGTGGCTTAAAAGAGATATTAATCTACATAAACAACACTAAACATAAATCAGTTATGTTTAGCATGAAACACAATTTCGAAAAAATTATTTGCCACAAAAATAAAAGTTGACGCAAACAGTTACGAGTATCATTATACCAGTTATTATTTCACTATATACGAGATGCTTCTCAGTGTAGTGAAATAATAAACAAGAAGGTTCTCGCTTTTCTGAAGGGTATAAAATAGTGTTGAGTAACCTCCAATCCGATGACGGGACATACTTCTTAATTGACAAGAAACGCATGGGATACGCCGTAAAGATAGCTATTTTGTTATCATTAGAATGTCCGTTTTAATTCTTGTAGCGTTCCGGTAATTCAGATCACCCCGTAAGATCGGGCAGATTGGGAGTAGCTCTCTTGTGGTTACTGAGTAACATTTTTTTTAATGCTATTTACGAACTTTAAAATATTAGAAAAATATTTTCAACTATATTGATACTGGATTCTTAAATATTTGTACACCTTAATGAAATCGAATGTTAAAAATTTGTAATTAAATTTTTATTAAGAGATTAATTAACTCATCAGTGAATGGATGCGAGAGTCTTGAAATCAGAAATGGGAATAAAGATATGAAGTTTTACGAAAGAAATATTCTCTTACACTCTTTCTACATTCTAATGAATTATTTCTAGATCAAATGTAGTCTGATTTCATTTAATGGATGGGAAATTTGATGATTCCCATTTTTATAGCACTTTTAACTACATTTACACCAAAGTGTCAAACTCATGGACCAGAAACGAATATTTTTTCGACACTTAAAATATAACAGTATGTAACAAAATTTCTTATTAAAAAATTTGTAGTTTAATTCTTAAGCTTTAGAACTGGATTTGAAACAAGATTTAAAGATTTAAAATATTTAAAAAATCCTTTGTTTTCTTTGATTTTTCTCCCCAAATATAGAATCAGTGCTTAATGTGCAAAATGAAGTAATCAGAGACCCAACGACGAAAGCAAGAATACAATAAATTTGGATTTCCTGGATTCTTTAATTATTTACCAAAAAGGTTTGAAAACACAAGAAAACTGGCTTGAAAGTACTTATCAGTGCTAATAATTATTTCCACTTATGAAAGGAAATGAGTCTCCTGTAAAATCCAAAATTGCTGATATTCACAATGAATCATTGTTGAAAATAATCACTGCGGTCAAGATATTTCCTGAAAACCTTCCAAATATTAAGAAAAAACATTAAATTAATCGTTGTCCATATTCTTTTCATATTGTGTTTTCGAAATAAACCTCTTTTCAAATGTTTTTATATATTTATTTATCTGCTTTCATTGTGCTCCACAGAAATTTAGACCTTGTTTATTTGATTCGTTCTAGCATTTGAGCTTGACTCTCTTGAACTAAACCTTTTTCCACCCAATTATTTTAACCCTACGCTACTGTTGTACGTTACAGTACTATCAAGTATCAGTAAAAATTTTGTTTTATAACTTCTTTAACTGTGAACTTTAAGCTCGATTGCTTTATTATTTCTTCAAAGTTCTTAGTAGAGCATATAACATAAGTATTATTAAATATTTTATCAATCCAAAAACATTAATTCATTCAAGGTTTCCATAACAAAAAAAAAAATTTTTTTTCAAGCATAATTGTATATTATTTTTGAAGGACATGAAACTAGAAATCTTGAGCTAGAAATGAACTTACCGATTATAAAGATGCATCAATTATATAAAATCAGGCTTCACTGAACATAAATCTTCAGTTAACCAGAGAAAGTTAGTTAAGACAGTTTTTTTCCTCCCTTTCGTGAAATTTTACTAATAAGAAATTCTAAGAGAAAAATAGAAAATGATGAATGGAACAGTCCAGATCTCAAAATAAATTTGATACACAGCTTTACGAATAAATATACTTAATAAATTTATCTTCAATTGATTCAAATTAATTATAAATTTTTTTAAAAATATAGTATACAATGTAGTGCAGTATAATATTTCTAGTATCATGATCCTATTCTTACTGATAGTGGGCAATGGAGTTGGATTTTTTTTTTATAATTAAGATTGAGGTTTTAGATGAAAGTATTTTTCATAATTTTTTTGAATTATAATTAAGTTGAAAATTTTATTGTGGGCTCTAATTTTTTGTATGAAAAAAATAACGATCATAGTAAAATTATCTTAAAATTCATAAAACATACATTTTCGCTTATTAAAGTTATTCTTTATTTCAGAATGAATTATTTTTACAATATTCAGATTTATGTTTAGGAAATCGGTAACGATTCCCCCCTCCCCCCAAAAAATCAAGTTTTTTCTTTAACCCAAAAAGAAATTATTTAAAACTCTTTTTTTTTAACAATATTATTGCACTAATTAAGAAATTACGTTATATGCTCTCACATTAACCTTACAGGCGTATTTTAGAATTTAGAAAAATATTTTAACTAAATAAATATATTTATATTTTGAATAATGTATTAATTAAAATTAAGCACATAAAGAGAAATTACATTTTACTTTTAATTAAAATCATGGATAAGGAGCTAGCAAAGTTACATTTATTTCATAAATGTGCTGAGACATCAACAATGAAACTAAAGTGAGGATATGAAGGCATTATTAAACTTACTGAAGTTATGAAATGACATTAGTGTGATATGTCGATATTTTAATGAATTGATAAGATATGTGATATACTGATATATCGCATATCTTATCAGTTCATAATTAAGAGATTTTATCAACTCATACTAAGCACTAACTTTTTTAAATGTTGTATTGTTCAAGGCCTTTTCATCAGTTATGTAAAAAGAATTGTTTCTCTTATGGAGAAAATATTTTTTTCTAATTGGCGATTATCTTATGGTAATAAAAATATAATACGAAATTATTAAACTTTCATTTCATGTAATTTGCTTTAAACAGGAAAAATCACAAAATAAGATATAAATCAACATTAGGAGTTAAAGAAACATTCCCATCCCAATTCGTTTCATTTTTTCAGACTAAATAACTAATTGGTGCAAAATGTTTTTTTTTTAAAAAAATCACCCTTAAACAAATACAAAAATAAAATTCATAATGAAGCATTCTTATTACACTTTTATGGATAATGTAATTTTATTTAATTATTTAATATAATTTTTAATATAATTTTATATATCTAATTTTTATATAATTATATATATATATATATAATTTTTTAATATAATTTTATATAATGATTTTCCATTTCTCTATTTTCTGCATTAAAATAAAAAATTGAAACACTACAATGAAAAGAAAGACAAAAAATAAATTCTGCTCCAAAAATCATCTGAAGAAATAGAAGTTGTCATAAAAAGTGAGCTAAATGTGTGTTTTTGAAGCGCGAAGCAGCCGCAGCAAAGGAGCGCCAATCATTGTGCCAACTCCTTTCAAGTTACTGAACTGCTAATAAGCGGCGGTTGAAAGAGTTCGACGAGTACGTTATTAGAGTGTCTATGGGTCACTTGTCAAACATTCCGGGAAGCGCGTCGGAGGCGAATGAAAAGGCTAACAACCGTCTCAGGTCCGGCAGTACCATCAGAATAATAAATGCTAATACCATGAAGCTCGGACTACATCGTGGTGGAAGACGCGGCTTTCCCCATTGGCGCTATTCCGGCGCCTAGCCATTCCATTGGTTCATGGCACCCAAAATAGGCGGAGCTCTAGTCAGTCACCTGTTGGCGTTCCCGCCAACCGCTCCCAAGGGGGCGGTCTCCTTCGGGAAAGAGCCTGTTACTCTGCACTAGTGAGTAGTGAGCACAAGCACAAAAGACATCCCCCGGAGGTTTAGTTCCGTCAAATCGTCATTTACAAGCAGGACGTCGTGCTGAGTCCGGCACCGGCGAACCGTCTCGCGATCCGGCCATAACGCAGGCACCAAGCCGACAACAAGCTCATTCTCCTGTGGTAGAGCAGTTTTCAGTTAACGTGGGACCGCTTCGTACGGGTGTTATCTAATAAATAAACAACTGAGCCAGAGAAAAAAAACTGACAATTCTCGGTCGACGCAAGTTCTTCCCAGAACTTAGTTGGGACGGAGCGAGAAATATCGCGGGACACATGTCCCACGAGAGACGTTCTTGTTGACTGGATGGACTTGATAACTCATGTAAGTGTCGCTGTGGGGCCTATGAGATGACTATGGACCATTTCTACTTTGGAGACTCGTTTTTCGCAAACTCAAGTACCTGCTCACATTTGTAATGAGGTAGTAACTTTTACATAATTTATTTCTTCAGTAGCTCCTATCCAGTAACTTTAAAGAAATGATTTTGTGTGTCGTCTCAAAATTGTGGATTCTATCATAGTCATTTTTTATATCTATACAGAGAACTGGACATTTTGCATTAACAAAAACTTAAATCTTCTTGAGAAAGATTCTAACGTCCTAAAGTAAAATTTTTGTAGAGAACCGTCTGTTCAAAAGACTTTGACTATACAATATCTGATCAAAAGATATAGACAGAAGTACAGAGAAGGTGATGTAGTACAAAGAAATCATATTAAAGAAAAAAAAAGCAAAGAGAAAAATGTCTTTAGCTTTTTCAAGATAAATAATTTCATTTGAAGTCATTGCAGCTTACCTCCAGTCCATGGAAAAAAATGTCGCGATGAGCTTGGATGTTGCAAAAGCCGTGTTCTCTGCGATCCAACTGAACCTTTGAACTGTTGCAAATCAATAAAAATTGCGAATCATTTTCGATTCGGAAACTGGTAGTCAATAAGAAGACGATTGCCAGACGGCCAGCCATCGAGTAGTCAACCCTCTGCTAAGGTAGAGACCGGGAGGCAGATCACTTGTGACGTCACTGTCTCCAACACGTGGTCCAACAGGGGCGTATTAGTTGTGTGTGTACACTTTGCTCGGCAGCGACTCCACGGAGGTCCGGGGAACGTAACTCACTCATTGTTGTAGGAAAGTCCCTGGCGTTAGCTTGATCTATCGCCGTGAGAAAACGAGTTAAGATGATGTTCGGGTTGCAAGATAGTGGCCTCCAGCCCAGGGGGCCCATGGCTACTCTTAAGGAGGAGCCGCTCACATCAGCGCAACTGGGCAGTGTTCGGACGGGATGGATGCAACCGGCAATGATTGACCAGACCGCTGGGAGGTGAGTGTCTTGTCACTATCGTCAAACGCATTACATTTTCAAAGGCACACTTTCACTCGGCTTTGTTTATGTAATGCGGAGATTTGACTTATCGGTTTTCTAGTGTCTTTGACAATCAGAAATAAACTTTGTTTCTTCACAAAGTAATTACGAATATAATGCTACAAATTGGCAAGATTATTTACTATTCATGGATTTTTTTGTTACTTATAGATACTTTATTGATGAGCCACCACTTTTTTATTCCACATTTAAATTGTATTCTCAAGAATCTCTTTCGGAATATCAAATGAAATTAATTAATTTCCAATGTGTTAACAAGTTTTTTTTAAAAAAAAAACTTCGAAATTTTTTTCTTATGCAAATCTTATTCAAAAATTAGACACTGACTTCAGTTGTTCGATTTATTTCTCATTGGCTATGTACTTCACTTTTGAGTTCAAGTTATTTCTGTTTATTACTTTTGCTTTTAAGTTAATAAAGTTTTAGCTATTTATACATGAGCTTCTCCATAATAAAGTCACTTTTTTTTTCTTTCAATTCAGATTTTTAAAAGTTTTTTTCAGCACTTTGGAGCTTTTTTTCACAAATCACAGAGAGGTTATTAATTTAGTTTTTTTACTTTTTTTTTTTTTACTTTTTAAAAATATTTTTAGTTGATTTTACTTATGATTTGCTGCTTGAAATGGCGGAATTTCAGATTTAAATACTTTGTCGGAATATGTAGCATCGCTAAAAATAAGACTTTCATTTCTTTTCCCTTTCAAGTTCAAACTTCATTTAAAGAATGAAGATGTTTAAGTATGATTTTTTAAAAAAACCATATATTTCTCAAAAGATAATAGTATATTTTTGCTCTAAAAAGCATTTATTATATATACTTCGAAATTATTTTTTTTATTATGTTGAAATAAAATGAATAACAATATATACAAACCATTATCGTAACAACGCATTTGCATAAGAAATATCGAAATGATTTACTTGAGAAAAACGCGAATGTTTCAAATGTTTTATTTTACGAAAAAAATTAATTGATATTTATCCTAACTTGTCTCATAATTATTTTTCTTCGATCAGACTTATAGATAACACTCAATACTTATCTTAAGTATTATGTCAGTGATATTGTTGCGCTTATCAAACCATTTAACTTCAATTGCTACTGACTATGCTTCAGTTTTACTTACTAAGTAAGAATATCTACAATATTGCTTATGGCAATTTTATATAAATGAATTAAATGCATTCCTAATTTTTTTCGGAACTTTGGATATGACGAAAGTTTTATTTCTAATGTTTATAAATTAACTGTATTTATTACAATTTTAACTTCACTCAATTGAATTTATACAATGAATATTTAATGAACGAGTTTGTATAGCAAAACTTTTATTTTTTGGTAAAATATGCTTGATTAACTTTTTTTATTTTGTTTTATTTTTTAAAATATTGCATTTTTTTCTATCAAATTCTCGATAATGAATTGAATTTATAAATTTTAAAACAACTTGCTACGCAATACGCAGTATATTATTAGTTGAATCCTGGATATAAGACTTTAATTTTGAATATGTGTTTTACTTATGTAACTTACTTTTATCTCTTCCTAATGCAGTGCCATGTATTTTTATTATATAAATAATTTTTAGACTAAAAATATAAGACAATATCTTCCTTCTTCTATAAGTAATATGGCACAATTTTCCTTAAAATTTTTTTCTCTTTCAAATATGAATTGGTTAATGAAATGAAAACTGAATTTCCTGAAAATAGCACATTGTAATCCTGTTTCTTCTAAATAGTCAACCTTTTGATAGCGATTCCCATTTAGCTACTTATAACAGTTTGATTTAAATCTTTTTGCGATAAGAACTTAAAGTAAAAAACTGATACATACTGAACTGATTGACAAATCCATTTAAGATTTTTGATATTCATTGTCATAAGAAAAAAAATAATAATAACGAAATATGTTACCATAATAAGAAAGCGAGAAAGACAACGCTTCGCAGATATGAGAGGTTAGTCAATAAACATTAAGAAGATAAATACTATTGTTTTATGATTTTGGAAATAATACTAAGATAATAATTAAATAAAATATGCGTTTCGTCATTTGATTACAAAAGCATCAAAGAGAAAAAAATAGTAAGATACCGCTACTTATTTGTTTATTCATGTTTTTCTGAGAAATGCATATATATAAATATACATATAATAAAGCCTATATAAATATACATATAATAAATGCAAATAAAGTTGTATTATCCGTAAACAAAGTTTACTTTAAAATATGAGTGTGTACTATAGTGAATTTCAGCTATCATTATAACGAATATCTTAATTCTTCTCTTGACCTTGAAAGTTATTCTAGAAGAGCCTATTAGAGAATTATATTATTCGTACTAAATAAACTTATGCTGTTTCCTTGATGTACCCTAATCTTACTTTTAATTTTGAAAACATTTATTTAGAATAAGTAGCGAATTAGTATCGTTTTGTATTGAGTTTATATAAAGCGACAACTTTTTTTCATTTCGAAGAATTAACTGTAAAATAAGATTTTCACTGTTTTTCTAGGCATACTGAATATTTTTAATTTGTAACAATCAATTGCAATGATAAGTGCTAGAATAGTTAGTTTTATTGTTACTTTCGAACTAAATTACTTAAACTTCATTTTTTGTAAGGCCAGAACAAGCAATTTCTTTTTATAAGCAACTAGAAATTGCTTGCATTGTATAAAAATATATATTAATGTAATGATTTCTTAATATATCATTGATCAAACATCTATTGCTATGTTATTCGCAATTAACAAATATATTTAATGGATAGTCTTTTAATAATTCAATTTTGGCAGAAGCTGAAAAATAGAATAGTTCTGAGTCAATGAATATAATGATGAAGACACTTTCGAAATAGGCTATTAATATTTATAAAATCTTTTATTAACTTTAAGAACTTTTTCAAATTATAAAAGAAGTTAAAATAATTTTTTTAAAAGTTTCTCTCTGTCTTTATGTTTTATTTTCTAAACTCTAAGATTTTAGACAGAACTCTTTCAGCGCAATAACCCAAAGTGAGATGTTACGTAAACAGAGGGTGTAAACGCAGGAACGAAAGAAATAAATCCCATAGAGCAGAGGTAGAAGCTGACTTTCATTAACTTCTGGAAAAACTATAAGATTAGAAAAAAAAAAGTGAAATTACCCTTCCCAACTTGGACTTGAGTACGAGACAAGGTAAGAAAGAACTCAGAAAGATTGGGTCTGAAAAATCCGTAGCCCAAGCTACAGAAAAATCAAGCATTAATTATTCGAAATTCGGCAACCTAATGGCAGTCCCATGGAATAATGGTGGCGGAATGAACTTTTGGTTTCAGAAAGTGAATCCCGAGTGTTTTAAAGCGCTCTTCTTTCGCATTGCTCGGCGTTTAAAACTATGAGCGAGGGAATACTAAATCTAAAATAGTCCCCGCACTTGGGCATCCTAATCCTGTAAGCAGCGTATGCCTTGACGGAGGGGTAAAAATGAAGATTTGGCGGAATCCCGCAATTTCATTACATCAGCTAGCTCGCTCTCCCTGAGGCTAGGCTCAGCATCTCAGAGAGCACTCGAATGTTCTCAATAAAATCTAAATTTATTTAGGAATCTCTGGTCTTAACCCTTTATTGAAACAAAAAAAATAAACTTTTCTTTTCTTTTAATCTCGAGAGAACTAAGCTCCGACAGAAAGTTGTATTGCTTAGCTTGGAAATTAGTATCATGTTCACATATATAGGCCTGATGCGAATGGAATTAGCTCGGTGTACTATTTCAGAATATATAGCTTGGGGACTTGGGGTGGTGGTACGGTCCCTAAAATGTAATTTTTTTTTCATTCGATCAAAATTCCTATGTCTTTTTTCTTCCCCCCCCCCCTTCAGAAAATTCTATTTCAAATCAAATGAAAATCCGCTTTTCACTTACATATGATGATGAAATAGTTAAATAACATTTCGAAACTTCATGACAGTTGTTTAATACTAAATTTACAACATTATAGTTTCAATATTTTTACTGCTTTAAAATACTTGTCAATATGAGGCGGTCTTTATAATTTTTTTTTCATCATATATAATATATATCATATATATTTTCATAAAATATATCTGAATAATAGCGAATATAATATTTTCAAGATGCTAAAAATGTAATAACAAAATATTTAATTTATTGTTGTTCATTTTAAGAATGTTTCAGCTATTAATTATCTATATTAATTTTATATATGGTCTATTTATTTAAAAAAATCACAATACAAATATTACAAAATTCTTAAGTTAATTTATTATTAATCGTATTAAAGGCCTAGAAACTACAAACCAGAATATTATGCTAATTAGAGCTTAGAAATCTATCAACTATAATATAACATTTTGATTATACGGAAAAAAGGGAAGACAGTTAATCATGTCAAGCAACAAAATATATGTTTCTATGAAGCAACAAAATATATCTTTCTGAAAATTATAAATATCAATATTTTATTTGGCATTATAAGTGATTTTGTTTTGAAATTTATAATTTTCACAAGAAAGTGAATTTTTAGTACGTTTTATCATAGTTATTTTAAACTATCGGAATTCTTAAATAACCACTTACTGAAATTACTTTTAAAAAATATTGCTCATGAAACAGTAAACCTAGGTAATGACAACATCATTTACTAAAGTTTATATCATAATTTTTTTTAATCCGAAACTCATATTTTTGAAAATATGCGTAGTTTTGTTAAATTTTTCAAATTTGAAAGGAATAAATCAATTTGGTTACATATTTACGTATTTTTTGAAAGTTATTACATTAATCAGTTTTCAAAAAAAGAAAGATTATAGTCTTTATCATTTCCGAAATTTAAATTATAAATATTTATACCATTCAAATAAGCCACTCAATAAATGGAGTTTCATTATTCACCTCATTTAATTATATTTACATGAATCTCTTTGCCGCAATATTTATCCGGATTCAATAAAGCATAAGCACCTCTGAAAAGAGCTGGCAATGAAGTGTGAGGAAATTAGCGTTTAAATATAGCTTTCATTCACCTCAAACGATGTTAGCTTGTGGTTTCAATAGTGAATATATTTGATATTTTATCTAATGCTTAGCGATAGCTAAAAGCTAATTTAAGCAAAAAATTATTTAATAAAATTTAAAGTGGTTTTCAGCAAATAAACCACCGTTTTATGTTTATGCATTTTCAGTTATTTATGCCCTTTCTTTTATTTTTGTTTCATAATGAAACAGAGAATTTCTTATGGAAAAAAAATTTTTTTTTTGCTCCATAAGAATTTTTTTTTTTTTTGTAAAATTTATAAGTAAGAGGTTGACAATGCAGTATCGTTATTTGTTTTAGTTATTGCTATTTAATTTTGTGAAACAGTTTAATGTTCATCATTTCAAGATTAAAAAAACATATCAAGATTGAAAAAAAGAGGAAATTAAAGAATCATACAAAAAAAAACATTTGGATAGTAAAAATAATTCATGTTTAGATCATAATTAAAATAACTCCTCTAATAAAATGCACTCAATTAAACCAAGTGAAATAAAAAATTTTAATATTAAATAGATTTGTATCACATTTTCAAATATAATTTCCTTTGTTCTAAAAATAATTTTTTAACGTTTTGAGATAAAGAATATCTTTAAAAGCACTTTTTCTTTTTACAATCAAACTATTGTTTGTTATAGTATAATAAAATAATTACTGTAGATTTTCAATGCAAATATTTTATTTACGAATATGAATTTAGAATGTAAATTCTCAGCAGCTGTTACAATTACTTTCATAGCGTCCATTTCCAGCCACAAATGTGCAAAGAAAAACGGAAGTCGATAACATTGCCGAATTCTCTTGTTATCAGTATTTTGTTATTTACTAAAAACTATTCAGTTGATCTAGTTTCAGGAACATATTAATTTTCTAACATAATACTTGTATACAATCAAAAGATTTCGTTCACTAATAGGTTTTATTTCATTGTTATATTACTGATTAGATACCACATTATTTTACTTTATAAGTACAGATATAAAATTCGTAAATCAAATCTTAAAATAAAATTATCACATGCTGCTACACTTTCGGGAGACAGAAAAAAATTAATTGAAAGATGACAATGAAAAAAAATCAATAATGTTATCCTGTAAATATTGAAGTTTAATATTGTGCATTAAGCATTATTTGAATAAAATACAATAATTTGATATTTGTAATTTTTGAGTTCATGCTGTACCTGTAAATTTGATTTTCCATTCTGTTTCTTTCCAGCGTGGGTCTTGGTCGAGCACATTTTGAAAAACAGCCTCCGGGCAACCTCAGAAAAAGCAACTTTTTCCATTTCGTTATAGCCCTTTATGACAAAGCAGGTCAGCCTGTTGAAGTGGAAAGGACAGCATTTGTTGGTTTTGTTGAAAAAGAACAGGTGAGTGATTCATCTTCTCAAAAATTTTCTTTGAATAAGTCAATGAAAATCTAACTATAAATAAAAAAGGATAGTTTTTATAGTTAGGTTTTCACTGACTTATTTACTTCTCTCTAAAGTAAATATATGTTTACTTTCAAATATAGAATCCTCCCATTTCTCACGAAATAATATAAATGCCGCATTTTATTGCGATAGTCAATGACAACTGAAGTTGAGAGAAAACGCATCAATCACAATTAACTCATGGAAAATAAGAATTCTGAATATGATTCTATTTAATTTAAAAGTAAATAACTGATCATCTGAAAGGAATTTAATTTTACTTTTCAATAACCGATGTTTTGTTTTATAAAATTGTTTTTGAAGTTACAGCTTTTTAATTTCATGGAATTCTTTTTATACCTAAAGACCCACATAAACATGTTTTATTTCATTTATCCATGTTGCTGCTTATCTTTGCTTTAAACATATTTTTAAATTAAATTCTCACTTATTGTAGAAAAAAAAATATTTTAAATCCATTTTTGACTCACGAAGCATGCGTAGGGCACTTTAAGCACATGGTAATATAAAGAAAATCAGGAAAAAAATGTATCAGCGTTTAAATTTTGCAAACTTGATTTTGTAAACATTGAATCAGAAAATTTACTAATGCGTTTGTATCCAAAAATAATTCTAATATACAAAAGGTTAACTATTACTAAATGCAATTAAATTTTATATGCCAGAATTTTATAATCAGTAAACCTTCGGAAATTTCAGATATTTTCTTTTATTATCTAAAGTTAATTATTTCGGCAAGTAAAATGTTAAACGTTTTCTAACACGCTTAAAATCTTTCCGATTTTTTTCTGTCACTAAATTTATAACAATTCGTCAAATTCACGCAGCAAAGTATGGCATTTTAATAATAAATAGATTAAATACGCATTTTGAATTTTTATAATACAATAATTGTTAAACTCACTTTTTCGTCTAGAATGTAATTTGGAAAATATTATTTTCAAGAATCGAAACTTATGAAATAGCATCAAATAATTATAAATTTTTAGAATACTGCTTTATTGTTAAAAAGGTGCTTTTCAAAAGCTGGTTCAATATCTTTCAACATATAATGGTAATGAAAAAAATTATATTGCATATTTAAAGTTATATAATTTCTATGAGAAAAAAAGGCTATTAACAAGTAAGGTACCAGCAATAAAAATACGTTATTACCTCATATAATTTCAAAAATCTTAAAGCATATTTAAAGCTTTTAAAAAAAATCCGTTAACCGACTTTTGAAAATGAAATCATCTACTAAAATACATTTGAAGTATAAGAAATTAAAGGCTGAATTTCTAGTTAAGTTTTATTTATACGTTTAGCGAATAAACTAATACTTAAAAGTCTCAACCTTCATAACACTCGATGAATTAATAACTCAGTCTTTTCGTGCAATGCATTTGAATTCTGATATTGTTAATCAATTCAAGAGTTCCATTAGTTTAAAAAAATAGCTTTTGATATCAATTATAAAAATTTTAAAACTTATTTAAGACATTTTTACGAAAAGCTTAAACTTTACTAGATTTTGCAAATAAAATCTTCTCTTCTGAAATTCACCTGAAATTTTTTTTAAAAATTAGAGAATGAATTTCTAGTTAAGGTTTGCTTATTCGTTTACATAGAATATTTAAAAGGCTTCACCATAACAACGCTCGGTGAATTAATAACTCATCCTTTTCGTGCAATGCAGTTTGAATTCTGATACAGTTAATTACTTCTCGAGTGCAGTGTGTGTTCGTGAAATACAAATGAGCTTCAGAATATCAAGTTTTGTCCTAATAGGTTGCTTATCCCTTTTAAAGGTGTGACGTCAAATTTTACATTCGGCCAACGATGCTGATTTAATTTCATTTTAAGGTGGAGATAATTAAATTTCGAACTACTTAGTCTTTTCTTAATGATTATTTATATTTAAGCACTCTCACTCTTTTGAATTCAGATTCTAGGTGGTTTGATTAAATCACGATTTTAATTACATCGTCGTTACTAAATAGATTATCTACAATTGAATATTTGAGTGAGCACAGGGAAAATTTTGAAAACTGGTTGAGCAGAATGCTCTACATGATTCCAGAGTTAATTTTGAAAGAAAAATCATCTTTATCTCAATATGAAATGAAAAAATTTCTTTCTTCAATCTAATTGTAACTACTTAAGTATTCTGTTTCTTTAAAAAAAAATGCATCATAAGCATAATTGATTTGCGAGATAAAATAAATTTATATCAAGAAACCAAAGCTTGTTTAGAACATTTTTAAATTAAATTTGTATTTTTTTAACTAATGAAGAAATTAACTTGGAGGTATATATTTTTCCATTTATAAAAATGTATCTAAGTAAACACAAATAAAAATATAATTTCTGTTACCTGAATTTTCAAATTATTGGTCAGTATTTTATAAGAAACGCTAAAACTCTTTCCTCGGGCAATTAATGTAAAAATTATTTAATAAAATGCCGTAATTCATATTGATTATGTCTTTCTGATGTAATTGGAAGCAACATTGAACACTGAATTTTTATGTCAGTACAGTATAATTAAATGAATAAAGTTGATATTTAAAAAGAGGAGTAAAAGTACTAAAAAACATGCGACGCTATGAAAATGTTAGCACAGACTTCATTGAAAGAAATTAGGTTCAAATACCATAAGCATAACTTAAATGCTTGTACTCAATTTAAAAAAAGTTATATCTGTTTGCTTTAATCAATAATAAAGAAAAACAAATGATATCTTACCAATGACAGACATTTGAATGATTCTGAATATGTGAATAACCATTATTAATTATTATAATAAATACGCATATAATTATAAGAAAACTCCTTTTAGGTGTACCTCATTTGAAAGCATTTTGTATACCAGTTTTCATTAAATAATGAATAATAACATAAAAGAAGAACTTATCAAACCACATAAATAAATTAAGTATTTATTAAGAATCCTATAATTGATGTATTCTATTTAAAAATTCTGGCACTGATAATTATAAGTGCCAGAATCAGAATACCAAAATAGAATAGTTTTAAAAAATGTTATATAAATTTTGTTTGTATATTTTCTTGAACAAATTAACTTTAGTTTCATCATTTTTTTGAAGGAACAGAAAATTAAATAATCAAAAGAAAAAATTAAATGCACTTTTTTTGCCCAACAATATGTAAAGTCTTGCCTTTTAAAATGTGCGAGTAAAATATCTCGACTCTTACTTAAACTTCGGTAAATGGATAAGTTTAAGACTAATGCTTTAATGGTAGAAATATCCTGCCTCCAAAAACTAGTTAAGAAAGCATTGATTTGTTTAAATAAACGGTCCTTGCCTTCGCGTCAAGTCGATGCTATATGGTAAAGCCTCCCTCCTTAAGAAACAAAGTTCTTGAGTTTATCCATTTGCATCCGAATTTCCATTTGAAGTTATGCAGTAAGAATTACACGTTCTGAGCGAGGTATCAAATTACTGCTTTTCTTTCTGCATGGGGCAAGAGGAACTAATATGGCCTAATTCCAGGTCCTTTAATCGTAATTTCTGAACTGTAATGCCTGAGAACCTTCATTAACTCTCAAAGATCTTCCATCTCATTGTAGAAACTGACAAATTTTTCTCATTACCGTGAGTAATTTGCGAGTGTGGCTTTTATTTTGCGCGAAAGTAAGTTTCGGTTAATTAGTAAGACAAAGCGGCATCGGTCTAGAGTGGAGTGAAAATGTCGGGGTCCATGTGGCTTGCTGTTTGAGGTTGCTGCCGTCTGGATTTGCTGCGGCGATTTGGGAATTTGTTTCGGTAAATACTTCATTAGGCGATGGAAAAGAGATGCATCCCTTGAGCCTGACCTAATGGAAGTTCGTTAAGACTACGTGCAAGGAGTCGGGATTGTTGATCTGTTTGTTTGTTGGAGAACCCTTCGAAACTTCTATTGCCCTCCGAGCTCCCCTGGTAGATCGTCGCAAATGCACAGTCCAAAATGAAAACAAACTCTTCCACTAGATTAATCTCAAATTCTTGAATATTTGATAAAGATACTTTCTGCCTTCCAGCTTTGCATATTGACAAAATTACCGTTCACATTCTGCCTTTATTTTAGTCCAAAGGGAGAAGAGACTCACTTACCAACTTGACCACACATTACGCTTCAAAGAAAGCCCAGGAGGAACTTCAGTAAACTAAAAATCTTAATGTATTGGAACGCTCTGGGGCGACCACACAGAATTCATAATCCGTGGACTTCTGCGAAAACTTTTTCCTTTTTGAAAAGCTTCTATAGAAATTTCGCTCAATAAATATTCATCCCGACTAGGCTAGATTTTAAATGAAATTAATGCAAGATAATTGAATGAAAATCTTCTCTTTCTTTTTTGGAAATTTTAATAACATGGAGAATTGTAAATTTCAAAAATTGTCAAGAATAACTTTGAGTTCAGAGCTCTTTATAATATGTACTATTCGATAGAACATATTTTTCCTGTTCAAAACATCTTATAACTGGGTTAAAACAAAAATTTAAATATATAGAAAAATTCTTCCCGTGCAATTTCTCTATTAACAAAATTTTTCATTTCATTCTCCTGCTACATTTATATCAAAACATTTTTTTAAAAAAGATGTGTTTCGGAATAAATCATTTACCTCTATGCAAGTAAAAAAGTGTTATTTTGAATTTGAGGAGAATTTATTTCGTCTATGTTATAATGATAATAATAACAAACTTAAATATGAGCATAGATGATGGAATATTACTTATCTGAAATTTATATTATACCTAACAAACATATATCAAGCAATAAATTATTCTTTTCCCTTTTTTACTAATTAAGTGTTCAATAAATTATAAACAGGATAAAAAATATAATTATGTTTTCACTTCGTCCTTTTTCACAAAAAAATAAAATATTCTTTCATTAGATAAGATTGATTCATAAAAATTTATTTTCTTATAGTGTTAAGGATTTAAAGAATATCCCCTTTCATCGCAAAAGCCATCTGCATTTTTGTCCACACCTCCTATTAATTAGTTAGTGATTTTAAAACAACAAATTACATTTATATTCTTAATTATGAAGAAAGGCACTTTATTAAAGTAAAGAAAGAAAGGAAGAAAAAAAATCGAGGGAGAAGATGTTTCTATTCTGATCATTATTCATGAGGTAGCCACTAATTCGGTGTCATAAAACAGGAGTCACACTGAGTTACACTAATTTGAGCGACAGTGATGAAATTCATCTTAAAACTTTAAACAAGAGTGAAGGAAAGAAAAAGGCAAGACAAAACAAGGAGTCGTCGTTTTAATCATAATTTAACTTACTTGATCTCATTTAGCTGATGCTTTGACATTGATTAATGCAAAAGGTCTCATTGCTTCACTCAATTACTGAGGCTACTATTTGAGCTGTCGCTCGCCGGTGACGCATTTTATATGCAATCTAATACGCTGACAATTTTACAAGGAATGTCTCCCTCCTCTTCTTCCAATTCGCTTTGAAAGTTTATAAAAAAAAAGAAAAAGAAATACTGCGTTTAAACGGCTTGATAATTTTTGATGAGTCAGTGGAACAGTTTAAAAGTGTCATCAACGTTTCGCTTTTTCCTGACGCCATGTCAGTTTGTATCAAAAGGGAAAGAGGAATTAAAAAAAGAATCCAAATAGAAAGTATCTGCCACTCACACAAAAGGTAAACTGAATAGTAATAAGATTTAATGGTTTTACGCAGGCGTCTTAGAAAAATGTTGTTTTCAGTCGAAATGTGCCCTTCTCCCTCTTCTCCCAGCTTAGAAAGCGCAATTCTCCCTCTTTTACTAATGATTTGATCCCTAATTTTTCCCATCCGTGCTGACACTTCATAATCCCTAGATATTTTCAACTCGAACTTCATGCTATTATTAAGCTCTCGCTCTGCGCCGAAGTAGGGGATGCAATGCGGTTCTGTGGTGAGCTCGGGAAAAAAAACTCGCCAAGCATTTAAAGGGGGAAGAGACATTTGTAATTAAAAGGAATAATTCATTGTAAGTGAAAGGAAGAAGGAAAGTTGGAGTAATGTGATGTTGCACTCGATTAATTTTTTTCTTTTTTTTTCCTTTTCGAGCAAAGAGAGGCAGTGTCTATTGCTCAAATATGCAAAACTCTTCATCTTGTCAGATTACCGAACCTCAAAACAGTTAGCGAAATTAAGTAGAATGAAGCGGTAAAGCAAGAGTTAATTCTCAAATACAAGATATAGAGTGTTCAGTATCATATTAACCGTATCATTTCGCACACACGTTTTTTTTTAAATTATTAATATTCTTATTTTCCCTTTCTTGTTATTCAAGAGCTTGGGGGAGGAATACCTATAGGAAGACGTAACAGGCTTTACTCAAATTGTTTTATTGTGTTTCATTAAAGAAAATCATCCTGATTGCGTCGTCTTATACCTTTTTCCACATATCTACTATCCATAATTGATGAGGAAGAAAATTAATATTTAAATCCCAACCATGAAAATCCATTATTAGATTAATTCTCCGTCTTTCAAAGGAAGTATCTCTAAAGAATGCTCGATTTTCTTGACATGGTTTGATATATAAAGAAATAATTCAAGTTTCACACTGATGATTTGCTCATTATTTAAGAAACATTTTCAACATCTTGAAAAATTTTATTTGATTTCTGAGTCATGATAAGGTGCATTTTCTTAGAGCTTGTCTGTTTTAATGTTTTGAATGTTTTTGTAAAAGTGTTAGGATTTCTGTTATATTACATTTTTAGAAGAAACTTTTTGAAGAAATGCTTTTTATAAACTTAAGTTTATTCTTTGTGGCTAAAATTAAATTGATTTTGAAGTAAAAAAAAAGAATTTTTATATTAGTGATTCTGAATGAATGAGTGAAATTATTATTAGAGTGTTTTTATAGGTATTCATAACTAATTACCAACTAAGAATGGGAATTTTTGGAGGTTCCATTTCATAGCAGATCTGTGTGTTACTAGCATAAAAATAATGATAATGTGAGAATAGCTATAAATATAATATAAATACAGTAGATAAGAAGTGCATAAGCATAATATCTTATTATACTGATATACTTCTAATTAAGTTATTATAATTAAATCGAAAATAAACTTTGAACTTATGTGTAAAATCAGGTATTTTAGATGTCGAATAGAATAATGTCATTTTTAAATTTATCTTAAACTGATTTGAAGAATTTTTTTCCCTTCATAATATTCTGTGAATAACGAAACTGAAAATATTAACTGCATAGAAAAAAATTATTACTATTCTCTTTAAAGCCTTACTTTCAATAATGCATGAAAAAAAATCGATTTTTCAAATTATTTTATGGTTATTTTGGATCACTGAACGATTAATCGAATTCTTAATGAATTACGCTCCTTTGTTTTGACTCAGAACAGAATTTTCTATACAGAATAACAAAAAAGTACTATTAGATATACTCGAATGAACCTATTTGAAATCCAGACAATAGTTTTAAAATACTTCTCACTTTCTCTCTCTCTCTCACACACACACTCTTTCTCTCTCTATAAATATAAAAAATTATTCGATACAAAAAATTTTGTCTCAAATTAAGACCTATGAAATAACTCAAGTTAGAAGAAGTAGAGGAAGCATTCGAATAAGCAATATGAACAGTTAGTATTTATTACGCTAGAATAATAGTTAACTAAGAATAAATTCAATTTACAGGAATTCTCTTAACAATTCGCATTGTAACTTGCAATGCGAATATAATACGTTTGTTTATTTTGTAAATACTTCCAATAGCATATTGTTAGCTTTTCTTTACTCGAAAATAATTCAGAAAAACTTATTCTGCCACGCTAACAATGAGTTAAAAAGATTTCGAAGATCTTTGAAAGCAAAAAGAAATTTCGTTTCATTAATTATTTTTTAATTTAAAAATGTAAATAAAAACAATGAATCTTAACCTATGAATGATCATTTCGATGATTTAGCCTCTGTAAATAATCGGCAGTTTATGATTAAACTTAATAATCAAATAATCTATATGATAATTCAATATATCATTTAAGATCTAAAAACTGTCAGCACACATCTTTTCATTATTGAACAGAAGAATCATGTTTTGAGAGCCACCTAATTGGTTATATATCAAACTTAGTAGTTTGTTGAAAGCTTTTACCACTTATCACCACTCCTTCGCCAATGCCGCGTTTCCTCGTATGAAAAGCTTGTCGATCTCCAACTTTCCCCTTTCAATATTTATTGCAAATTCCTTCCAATAAAAGAACAAATGAGCTCTTCTGTGACCAGTCTTTAACCTGACTTCTTTCTTCACACCACTTGTTCCTCGCTCCTTTTACGCGAAATCTGAGGTTATCGATACCAAATAGCAATCGCAGATCCAGCTTTCTAGAAATGCTTTGAGGCTTGCATTTCCATTCCAGTCACGTCGGACGCTATTCTTGAGCCTTAATTTAGCTCCAGGACAAATCACCGATTCTTTTCCAGGCAGTTACTTTCACTTGCACACCGCTCTCTCCCCTGTTCCAAGTGATGAGCAGCAGAAGTGACAAGGGCTTCGACAAATCATCTGCACTATCACTGATTTCGTATTTATCCCAAGGATCTACGAACTGCAGATTTCTTCAGGTCCTCTCGATGAATCTGGCTCTGAAAGCACAAATTAAAAGAATTTGTCTCCAGAAGGAGAAGAGTGTCGACGTAAAAAGTCTTACATACATTTGTTCGATTTTATGTATTTCCAGTTAGAATAACTAAATATATTTTATTTAAAAATAAGGATAAAAAAATATTTTTGGAAGATGCATTCCCTTTTTTTTATTTCATTTTTGCTCCTAAATAAATAATTGAAGATATTTCGCCAGTTATGCTGAGGCTCGATTTAGATTCAAAATGATTTTCTCTGTGATATGGATAGTTTCATTTTTTCAATAAAATATTAACACTCATATTCTATTTCAAATAGAGTCCATTTGAAATGAAAATTTCAGATGATTTATTTCGCTTCTGTGTACATTATTATCACTTCGGTTTTAGTTTTGGAAGTAAGCCCAATTCTTGAATATAATCTTAAAGAAAAGAAAACTTAACTTAAAACTTAATGAAGAATAAAAGTTAAACAGATATAAAATATAAGCGATGAACAACTATTGAAATATATTTACGCATAAGAATGAATTTACAATATATAACTTGCTTATATGCTGATAAACATTTTTTCTGCTGTTCATGCTAATTATTTGCAATAATTTATCGAATTTTAATTTTTTCTTTCAAATATATATTCTAACTATTTTATCGCTTTTATATATTTAAAAAGAATTCCACCCAAAATAAACATTTATTCAACTTATAAGTGTTCATTGACTTAGGAAAAAAATAGATCTTACCTTCAATTTAAGTAAATGGTGTCTTTAAATATAAATCCCCCCTCAACACCGATTCAAATAAAATGGTAAACATAGCAGTCATTAACTTAATAAAGAATATGTAAAATAATTTTGAACATAAAAAATTATATTCATGCGTCCAATCAAACGGACTCAATAAAAAAATATTTTCAAGAAAAAAGAATGTTTTAATTTTAAAATCTATTCAACTTAGTTTAAAAATAGAAAATTGTGTAAGTGGATGAATATATATCTTCACCGACTTATTTGTTTTCTATATGCATTAAAAAATAAGATAATGCACAAAATTTTGCATTTATCGATGCCACTTAACTGGGGATGAGTAAACTGATAAATAAATGAATAAAAGAAATCGAGTAAACTTTTACATAATCTATGCAGTTAATGATATCACCTTTATTTTTTGAATTTAATCGTTAATCCTATTATGTGAGTGAACTAATGTATTTAAAAATTTAAGTTAGGGGATGGTAGATTTATTTTGACTCAAAAGCATAATTTATCTCTTTTTTTGTCCATCCTAAATAAATGAATAAATTTCAGGATTTACTGTATAAAAAGTTAAATCCCCATTTTTTTTCTTTGGAAATTTTTATTTTCAAAGAAAAAAACGTTGCTTACCTGACAGTGTTGACTTTCTTTTATATTAAGTAATGCCTAACATATACTTACATGTATAAAGATTATGTAACAAATTTTAAGAGTATTAAAATATTTTCGGCATGCTTAATCAATCTGAAAAAGTATTAGCTTAGTCGGACCTGTTTAAACTCCCTCTACCATTTACAGATTAGAATACTGATTAATTAATAGATATCGATTACTTAGAATTTCACTTGATTTTTGATGGATTATTTTTCCCTGGTTGTCTCCAGTTCTATAGCTTTTAATAAATTATCTAGATCGATCGATTTTTTTTAAAGTAGTTACGGAAGTTATTTCTTAAAATAGTTACTGATGCCTATATGGTCTACAGCCATATATATTTTTCTTGAAGAAATTTTAGTTATTTTCGAAATAGACATAAATGGCTAATTTAATCTAATTTATGTTTTAAAAACTCAAAAAAAATTGCTTTTTAAAATGATTCTTTTCTTGTAAGGAATGTTTGATAATTTAAACGTTTTAATTATCCGTACCATTTTTGAAATTATATGAATATTTTCTTGAATCTTCTTTTAACATTACTTTGACATTGTACGACTTTTAAAAAAATAAAACTATTTTCATTAAAAGAAAGATTAAAGAATTTTCTTTAAAAGAAAAATTTTGAATTATGTTTCTAATTCATATTCTTTCCTTTAACGAAAGTTTTTTTTAATCAAAATCCTATTTATAACAGCATAGTATTGATTTTTAAGTTTAAACTTTTTTTTTACTCCAAAAGGTTTTGCAATAAGCTTTTTTCATAAAGAATTGCTCTTGTATTCTATGATAAAAATAAAATTGTTTACTTCAATATTTAGATAGAATCAATAGGTTATTGACTAAATTTTAAAAATATATATTATTTACTTTTAAGTCATATGGCATATTACTATTTGAAAGAAGTCAAAAGTCTTTACTAGCTAATAAATCAAACAACAATTCTTCCTTGATTTCATGATTGATGTGAACAAGCGTAATCTTTGTATGATTTTTAAACAAAGTGATATTCGCCATTTTTTATCTACAAAATGCAGATTTATTTGAAGGGCTTTTATGAACTAACAGAAACAAAAATATCTTGGAAAAATCACACAATTTTCCTTCATGAATATGCTTTCAAAATTAGTTGATTTTTAACTTTACATATTTCCAACTAGATTATACAGATTTTTAAAGGATGATGATAACTGAATGAGAAGATGTGCATTTTCATGCGGGAATAAAAATCATTGCTCCATTATGACAGACTGTAAGCTATGAAATGCAGAGAAAAGGCTAAAAAGCTTATGAGAATCAAATGTAAATTCCCATCAGCTTTCGTGTATGGATTCAAATGCGGATTCCCCTAAATATTAGAAGTAGGAGAGGATTAATCATATAAATTGTTTTTTCAATTTTTTTATGACATTCAAAAAATAATTTTCTCAATAAGAAATAAAAATTCAAATTGAAACTTTTCTTAAACACTACTGATAGTTTTTAAATAACTATTGCTTCCAAACATGGAGACATGTGTCTGGCCAGTAAAAAGTTAAAAGCCAATGTGCTCACTGACTAAACCTGAAGAAAAGACGAAAGAAAAAGATTTGGGAACTAATTGCACACTTGTAATCTTCTTCTCAGCCAATTTTGATATGTTTTCTTTTAGAATTGGTATATAAGTGATCGATTACTAACTTAGCTGATTAACTATTTCTAACCTATCTAAGTAACTTCTCATAATTTTTGTGAGATAATTACTTCTAAACGAGAAAACATGCATATTTTCTGAGTGAAATTTTAACCAATGCGTTCATTGTCTAATCTGCGGAAAGAGAAAAAGACAGAAACGGAAAAGTCAAAACAACCTGCGACAATCTAATGAAGGATCAGGCGTGTTTCCTTTAGTTTAGATTAGTTAGATTAGCGCCTCGTTTCGAAAAATTCATATGGGAGTTGATTATTCACATAACCCGTTTTCCACTTTTGGAGCATTTTAGGGGCATTTCCTCAGGAGCTAATAGATAATTGACTGATTACTAACTTGCGTAATTAACCACTTCTAACTTGTCTGGACAACTTCTGATGATTTTTGAGTGCTAATTGCTGCTAAACGAAGGGGGTATGAATATTATTTGGGAGGAAATTAAAACCAATATGTTCACTTGTTGGTTGTCCTTCAAAAAGGAAAATGCTAAAGCAGAAAAATTAAAACCGCCTGTGGGAGTTAAACGAAGTGTCTGGTGGGACCTGTAAAACTACTGACACGAAGCCATTTTCTCCTAAATACTGGCATTTTGGGGGTTATTCTCCCGATAGTTGCTACCAAAAGCAATGGCTACGTTTTGTTCCTTTCCCATTTGTTCCTCCTCTAAAAATACACCTCAGGAGCAATTTCGATAAAAAAAATAAAAAAAAAATTACAAGAGAAACACCGAAGGCAAAGAAAAGGAAAACGTTTCGCCTTGGACTTTTCTGGAAATGTATAAAAAATATATCTATAAAAAGGCAGCAGTGTATGAGGAAGAAAGGAGGGGAAGTTCGTGAAAACAAAAGGCGATAAAAAGTGTTGCTGGAGTTTACAGAAGTTCTCCTTCATCTATCTTTTGTAGGCTTCTTTGCTCTGGAGTCAGCCAGGGAAGCCATAATTGCTTCGGCCTTTCATAATTCACACTGAGACTCTACACGGACATAAAATAGTTTCGAGTGGCTCGCTGCCTGAAAAATAGTTAAGATGAATTTATTTAGGAAGGATACACTCGTGTTTCCGATTTTAATAACAGGAATATTAAGAAATGCCTATTTAGAATTAGAGGCAGTTATGTGATTAGGTACCAACTCTAAAATACAAATTTTGAGATCGTTCTCACAAAATATTATAGAAAATATTCTAACTTTGTATTCTTGGGGGCATGTATTGTGACAACATTGAAAGAAATTTGTTGCATGATAAGAAACTGTTTGTCCAATACTGAATAAGAACATTTTTTAATAAAGAATCTAGAGGAAATGCAATTGTATTTTGCTCCAGATTGCATAACTTATCCAATATGAATAGAATCATTATTTTTATTCGCTCGTTAGCTGAAAGCAGTTCACCAAAATTGAATATATTATGTTAAAAAACTCTTTCTTATCAAATTTACACATCTAAGAATGAATTAGATGTTTCCTTTAAGATAAATTTGATTTTAACATCGTGATCGAAGAATATTAAGGATGCTCATGGAGAATTCGAATGACTTCAATTTTTTCTTTTGTATAAAAGGAGCATTTTAATTTATAATTGCAAATAAATTATATGCCCAAAATTGTTACAAAAGTAGTTGGCTCCTGATTAACTAACTTCGCATGATTTCACCCATTTTGTGAAATCTCACTTATTATTTGCATGTTTTCTATATTAAAACCCCCACCAAAAACAGCAAATAAATAAAAAGATTTCCTTCCAGATCATATTTATACACCTAAGAAAGCAGAATATCACTGCAAAATTCGAGAAATTCATGCTTTTCTTGCATTCTAACTAAAAATGTGTAGATTTTTCTGACATTGCTTTCGATTTTAATGTCATGACTGAGAAATATTGAGAATGTGATGCAAATATAAATCAGATTTTGATTGGTTAAAAATTAATCAGATGATTGTTTGGCGATAGCCTTTTACTCTAAATCAATGCTGAGCTCTTTTCTTTATTTCGTTTTTTTTAATTCATGCTTTCATCTTATTTTTTTACACTAAAATAAATTTCTCAAATTATATAAGTACTTAAATGAATACATTGTAATTGTAATAATTTTTCTACCTTTAAATGAAAATTTTTATAGACCCTAAAATTTTTACTTAAAAAAACTAATAACTGGTGAATGAAAGGAAAAATTTTTTCACATATATCAAAGTGTCATTGAAAATCGGTTGCCATAAATTAAAATTATTGCATGAATTTCGATTTCAATGCCACTTCTGTTATTATTCTTATATTTATTCCATCATTTTTCTCATACCATTTTTTCGCCTATTACCAAGTAAAATGATTTGCTGAGAAATTTCAAATATTTTCTTAAACATTTTTAGTCGGTCGGGAAAGTATCTTAAAATTCGTTTCACATCTTTATTGAAAAGACATGCCAAGAAAACAATTCACTTTAAAACATTTTAAAAATCAAGAATGCCTTTTGATTCCTGTGAACTAGTTATTATAAAGTTAATTACTAGTTATTATAAAGGAATATAGAGTTATTATAGAGGAACTAGTTATTATAAGAAATGCGGGTCCTTTTTTATGTAAACAATTTTCGTCAACTGCTTTTTCATTTTGTTGTGTGCAGAAGTCACAACTATGGAGCTATCAGTATTATCTGGATAAGAACATAAATCGAAATAATCGATATAACATAAATCGAAATCAATAATCTCAGCATTTTCAACACATATTTACTATTATAGTTGATTTATAGGTCATGAGATGAAAAACGGTGGGGGCAATAAACCTAAACGCAGTTCTCGTGGCGTTCTACAAAGTTCCTTTAGAGTGGATGTGCACCATCTTTTAAACAAAATTATGTTGTTCACAAAGAAATTAAAGAAGGATTATGTGAAGGCATAAATCTCTTATATTATTTCAATCACGATTAACTTTAAAATTTAATATTTTCCTGTTATGTGTCTTCTTTTTTAATGTTTGAAGTATCATATGTTTCATCTATATGCTTTGTGCTTTCTTTAGTCATTGTATGGATTATTTTTCTTTAACAAAGCTTTTCCAAAATTTTCATTACCAGATAGTCTTATTAATGTTATATGCTTACCTTTTAATATTAGTTGTGAAAGACTAAATTTGAAAGCCTGTTATTTTTTAAGAAATTTCATATATCACCATCAAAGCAAGCAACTATTTTAAAAGTTTCAGAACAAATTCATAAATTTTCGTATCATTAATACAGCATAGCATACGATTTTCGCAACATTAAATCCTAAAACTCACTAATTCTCAAACCAGATATCTTTTAATTGTTAATCAAGAAATATGTTTCTGTCTTCTTCTTTCAGATTCCTCTTGACGTTAAAATTATCAGATAACTACTTTTAACTAAGTTTACTTTTATTTATCATTAAATACCGCAATATTTTGTTATTTTTTCCAACCTAAGGAATGGTAAAATTTTTTCTTCGGAATTTCAAAAGTATCTGTTCCAAAATAGAGGATTTCATGATTATTCGGTTGTTTCTACTTACATTTAAGAATAGCTTTATTTGACCGTGGAAATCTTTGTTGCAATGGAATGACCTGTTGTCGATTGCCAGTCCGAAGACGTTTTAAGCGCAGCCCTATTACCCGATCAAACCACGTCTGCTTCGCAGCAAGCCATCCGTCGTGCGTCTGAACCTGTGCCGGCGTAACCAAGGAGATGAAATGTGCTACTGTAAACAGTTCATTTAGTAATAGCACTAAAATGGTTCCCTAGAGTACAGGTTCTTAATTGCAAATGAAAGAAAATTAGGGTAGAGCGCCGAACCAGCGTAAGGTTTCAGTTTTATTCGTCCGCTACCTCTTCTCTGGGCAATTTTATTAGCTGCCTTCATTATCATATTCTGTTTCGAGAGCTCCCCGCACAGCGCTTCCGAACTTATCTCGTTTCTAATCTTTATGAGGCAATCGTTTCAAACTTTCCACTCATTCTGCCGAAGGTGAGAGGAACGGACGCGAATAAAAGTCGGGAATTAGATAGACATCAATAAATGCAAGGATCTCCCAAGAAATAGAAGAGCCTTTCAAATTACAAAAGACTCTCGTTATTTTATGGCAAACCGTGAACACTTTTTATCGGGAGGCTTTGTTCCAGCGCTTCGGTGAGATTTAGAGAGGTTAAATACATTCTTTTCGCTTTTGCTGCTCAAAATTTGGAGGGATAATGTCATAGATTTTTCTCCAGTTTTTTACATTTAGTGGACGAATAACATTATGGAAGTTACATCTATTTGTACAATTTATTTTTCTTCAAACAAAGAAGCTGTACGATTATTTTTTTCACCTCTTGCTTTACATGATGAATATTATAATTTGAAACTATCTCTTTATTATTTATTTAATCTTTTATTTTCCCCAAAACCCGAAATGAGGCTAGTGGAGTTAATTTGTTTCCAAGCAGAATTTATAAATACATAAGGAGTATAAAATATTTCGAATCACAAGTTTAAGAGAGTTTTACTTAAATTTCTTTTCAATGAAATATATGAAAAGTAGAAAATATCAATCAATTTAAAAAAAAGAATATATTTACTTTTGAAAAACGAATAATTTCTTATATCTAAGTAAAAAATAGTACGTAAAAAAAATATTTTTAATTCAATAAACGCGTAGTGAATGCATGATCAGTAGTAAAACTAAAAACAATGTATGGAAATATTCATTACATTAATCTTGCAAGTACCAAAATTATAAAAAATAAGAAACTTCTGAGAAACACAATGAATCTGTTCTGACACTCCTCAACCAAATTTTACACTTCAAGAGATACTCCAGAACGAATCCGACTCAAATTCTAAAAGAAGCAACAATTAAAACAAAAGCTTTCACTCTTCATACGTCAGAATTTCCATTCACCCCCCCCCCCCCCCCCGCGAAAACATAACAGCATCTGCATATTAAGAAAACAAGTACAGCGACAACGCTCGAGCTGGCACGCAATTTTACTCAGCGGAAAAATAAAAATACCTGCTAAGAAGGCAGTGGAAAAGTGAAATCCATTAGGGCTTTTGGCCCGAGAGTAACGAAAAGAGGGATTTGGCCGGCAGAACACGTTTGAAAAGATTCTACAATGCTCTCTTCAATTTGGCCCTAAGTTACCGAGAAGCATTGTGATCTGTGGATTAATAGCCCCGCTGGGATTAGGACAGAGCTTGTATTTCGGCCAAATTCCAATACCAATACTAATCGACGATTGTTACAGGTCCAATCACGAGAAGAGATGAGACACCATTTTTTCTGTCGCTCAGTCTGTAATTTAAGTCTTTTGCCTGCAAAACATTTATCTTTACTTTCTATTTCTTCAAATCTTACTATTGTTATCTCTAAACTGTCCAAGAAGTATTTTTGCCAGTTTCTTTGGAAACGTTCCAACTCGAAATGAATAGGCATTTGTTGGGCCACGTGATTTTATCCTCTTGAGTCTGACAATGTTGAAATCGTGTTTCAATTTCCTAGGCATAATTTCAACGGTTGCTTTATTACAGATTGATTAAAATTAATAAATACAATCCTCTTCATTTGAAAGCATTCGGGGATATAGCTCCGGCGTGGAAGGCTAAGAAATATTCTTCATTTGAGGTCAAATAATTATCTTTATTAACTTTTTCATTTTATTTTCGATTTGAAAAAAGAAACGTTGAAATTTTAGTGAAGATAGCCGTAATGCATTAACTGTGATGTAGAAATTAGCGGTAACATTAATGTGTAATAAATATTCACTTTTGATTTGAAAAAACATATTGCTTAAATTTCAATGGCTGTCATTTTAAATACAAATATTTTAATACGATTCAGAAAAAAAGATCTTCCAAAATTCAACTATGGTGGAAACTTACACAATCGTAGGTTCAGCATTTTGATTAGAAGCAATGTTCCGACAGTAATATTTCACTTGATTGCACTCTTCAGTATTTCATGGATTAGCATTGGAAATACTGTTATCGAACAAATTCTAAAAATTGAAATAAAAATTATGAATGCGGGATATAGTTCGAATTTCTGCAAAATTCCGATTTGGTTACTTCCCAACATTTATCGAATGTTACATGACCATTCAAAAAAGAAGAAATAAAATTTAATCTTCAAGTTTTCCTTTCCCCCCCCCCCTTTTCAAGTAGAAATGGTTTTTTTTTCAATAGTTGTTTGTTTCACGTATCATTTACTTATCATTTATTATCAAATTCTTAAAATTTGAATTACACATTTTCCTTTTCAGTTTAATTTAAGATATTTTATTTAAAGTTAATCTTAAAGACGTAAATTTAGTAGATATTTAAATTTTTATGTTACTTCATTGAAATTTTTTGAATATGCTAAATAATATGCTATAACCGCAGATTTTTATATGATACAATCATAAGATAAATAAAGACATTAGAAATCGTGTATCCTATACATCATTCTTTGAAAAGAGAAGAGAAAAATTAGAAGTATTTTAAACAACTTTTGAATATATGCCTACTTTTATTTTTTCCAAAAATAGACTTCATTTAATGCATGGACACTTTTTTTTTACTTTCTCGTAAGCGAAGTATAGAGAAAATATTATAACCGACAAAAAATTAGAACTCAAGCTTTTGACGAATTTCTACGTATCAATCTTCACTGAATTCGAAAAACTCATTTTTGACATCATGTCTGTCCGTCTGTCAGTTTGTGAACATGATAACTCAAAATTGCTCTGAGCTGGACGAATGAAATTTGACATATGGGCTTAAAATCACATTTGTAAATTTCTTTCACACTTTGAACAAAATGCATTGAGATGAAGACAGTCTTCCTGGCTGTCCATATACAAATGATAACTTCAAAACGTAAAATGGTAGATAGATAAAATTTGATACATAAGTTAAGTATCTAGAAGGTAGATACTTATGAAATTTCGAACACTATCTCTCAAGAGGTTGATGGTCTCGCCTATATGTAAACATAATAACTCATTAATGCAATGACAAATAAATGAAATACAGTATAAGATTTTGTGACTCTCCTTGTAGTTCTGTGGAAAATTTTGATTACAATCGGTCGGAGAGAATGTATAAAACAATTTCGTACCATAAATTCAGTAAAAATGCCAATTCATGCCAAAAATCTAGATTTAATAACTATTGTTCTCCAATGCCATGCAAGATATTCTCGGCCTTACTTGAAGTCCAGAATTTTATGGATAAGACATTTATTAGAGAGTATGCGAGGAAGTTTCGGAGAGATTACTCCCACAGGTGTATCATCCTACAAGTTAGTAATGTTGATGACATTTTCATTATGTTGTTACTTTTACTGCTTTAATTTTTTTTAACTTTCTGTTTTTGGCATATAAACCTTTATTCTTTCAGATGCATTAAATCAAAATATAATTTTAAAAAGAACAAAAGTAACAAAATTAGAAAATGCGTAGATAAAGAAATCAAAATCATATAACCATATAATGTATTGATTTTACTTTTCAAATTAATCAATAGTTTTCAGGAAAAATACCTTAGCTTTATAAATTTCATATCGAATGCTAAATGGTTTCATCTAAATGGATTATTTTTTTCATAATATTCTTCATTTATATTATTTAAAATATAAAAGCAATAATAAAATATTTCAACACAATTCTTGGTTAATGGATTTGGTTAAAAAATTAAAAACGTCCTGAATATTTTGAAATGGGAATGCAATGGGTTCCTACTGACTGCTTTTTCTGCTAACAGAGTATTTTGCAGTTATTTTGCTTATAAAATACTCTGAAGTGTTCATTTTCGCTCATGGCGGCGTATTAAAATTTGTGGAAACATTGGGAAAAAACATCCGCCCCCTCTAACCACTTTGGAACAAGTTCCTTTAAGTTGCTCAGGTAAACCAAGAGGTAAATGAATATTCCCTTAATGCCCCCTTGAAAGCCTTTTAAAACTTCATACCAAGAACCTTAATCTCACCGAACACTGAAATTGGTGTCTCAATTTTGCGAGGCAAAGCTGGATTGCGCGGGCAAATTACAGGGCATTAAAAAGGACTCAGGGTGCTCCATTATGGGCCTAGCTTTAGCCAAGGCCAAGCTAGAAATCCTACCTTCCACCATAAAAGTCATTCTTTGTCTCCTTTTGTGATGTTTTCGGGATCTGCGGGATTTAGCTTTGAGGGGACATTCATGCAATCTTTGTATTAAAAGGGCTCTTTCTTGAAATCATTGAGGTGGGGTGTTTTTCTCCCCTCATTCGAGTTAATCGTGAAATTTTCCTCAAATAAAAGAGTTCAACTCAAACAGATTTCATTTGAATCATCTTAAAGCCGTAAGTGTGGTAACGAATCATTTTTTAACTTTGCTCCATTTATATTTTTCTTCAAAAAATCCAACATTTTGTTAACGCCAAATGGAATGTTAAAAAAATATTTCATTTCAACAGTGCTTAAGAGTTTTCGGGGGGAAATTTCGTTATCTAAAAACCTCATTCCTCAGCATTTCTATTTTATAAATGCATTTCAGTATGTAGAAGCCAAATTAGTTAACTTAAACTATCAAAGTATTAAAATCCTATTTCCAACATATTAAAAAAAACTCTCATAATAATTTTTTTATCGAAGCTAAAAAAATTATCTCATAAAAGTTCATTATATGCGAAATATATATTTATACTTTACTTTTTATAGATTCTTTCAAAAATATTTTAATCAAACTATCTTTCAATAAAATTTTTTATGAGCAACAGCATTTATTATTCAAAATAAGTTCCAGATTTTTCAAACAGAATGTCTACACTCAGAATACACACAGAAATACCTGAAATGACCACTATTCTTGTTGATTAGAGAGAAATTTTGCATTTAAAGTTGAGCTGAAATTTTTTCATCAATTTCTTTTCATTGCTGTTTTATTCATTTGTTTTTATTTTCAATTTATATCGTTATATATTTTTCTGTCTTGAATACGTTTTAAATTTAAAATGTAAGTTTATTATAAAGATTAACATTTTTTTAGAAAAAGGAAAGAAAACTTTTATTTTACATATAAAAAAGTTATGTTTAAACTAACACTAAATAGAAAAAATAATCAAGCACCGATTTCAGTTGCAAAAATGCATATTTTCGACTTAAATGCAATTTTAAAAACTTAACTTTAGATATCAGTGTGAAATAACTTTTTCAAGCCTCTTTATTGTTAATGCATTCATAAAAATCGAATTATATGAGATATTGTGTATTAAAAACATATATTTTAACTATCGTATTCGTAATAAAAATAATATTATGCTCTATTGAATAGAGAATTACTTAAAACTTTAACTGCCTTGTTTCATGGAGCGACAATTTTTAATCTCTTTTTTTCATTTAAGATTTATCTAATTTTTAATTACATGAATTTCTTTAAATAATGCTTCAAAAAGGCACTAAAAATAAATTGCTTGGTAATGAAACATGGTAGTATCGAAAATAAAATAGATTAAGTAATAAAGTTAAAACCATAAATAAAGTCTCACAAAGACACCAATTAAATTATGAAAAGAATTCAGAAACAAAGAGGTTCCATGTGTTTTTATTATTATTTTTTTGCCATTATTTTTAGATAACGTAAAAGGTTCTGGTAAAGTTTATTATAGATGACGGAATTCCAAGTCATTTATCGTAATTATAATTACTGAAGTAGTCAACTTTTTATGATTTTTAATTTTTCAGTAAGCTTTAAATGCTCTGCGAATCCTCATCATAAATCTCTAGAATTGACAAGAGAATGATTGCGAAATGACTAATTAAGATTCAATTTGAGCTTAACATTTAAAAATAATTTCCCTTTCAGGATTTAGAAAATCAGACTGCAACAACAGGCGGTGATATCAAAAAAGAAACAAAAATAATGTTCTTAGTGAATAAATTGGTCACCAAAGGCAGTTAGTTTACTCTAATCATATTGAAAAGAATTGAGTATTATTTCTAAACACTGTATTCATTTAATGGCAATAATCAATAAATTCTTCTTTAATTTAATGAAACCCTTAACAACATTGATTAATTTTTAACCGATCATGTTTACTAGGATTTTTTAAGTATAATAATTAAATGTTAAGTCATTACCCTGAGTGATAATAATAAAAGAAAATATGTTAAGTTTTATTTCATGGTTTGAAATCCCAATTTTTACATGGTTTTCTTTTCAAAACTTATATTAGCGATTACTTAAAAGGAACAGCCCTTACTAGGTATGCATATACGATGAAAAAAAAATGTCTCTGACCAACCTCTGCGTTTCGAAGCAAGTGTATTAAAAAAAATCAGAAGAATCTATCATGGGAATTTGAAACCTTTTAAGTGTAATTCAACTTATTATATATGCGAATCCTATCCTGGGAAGAAAACATTTTGCGACATTTCATTTAAGATTTTTTAAATTAGTTTTAAACTTTAAAATTAATAACGAAACTTTAAATAAAAACAATAAATAAGAGAATATTTCCGAAAATTATTAAGTCGAGACGAAATTTTGATGTTTAAGTTAAGATTAATTTTTCCTTGTAACTTCTACAGAATGCAACGGAAGAAGGTTATATGCAAATGTCTACGATCTCGACCTTTTTCTGAGCGACCCACAATTTAACTCTTTAATAATGATTAGGCTGGTTTTGCACTATAAGATGATTATCATTTAAGGCGTGAAAGACCATTTTCCTGTCTCCTGTTAAGAGGTTAAGAAACCTTGATCTAAAGCAATATACCAAATTGGAATGAAAACTTTCTCACCTTTAAAATACCAAACTAACTTATACCCTATTTGCATGTGAAAAAATTGCATTACATCAACCAAAAATAAACTTTTCGATATCTAAAAAGCTGGGTTAATGTTGCATACGCCCCTGTGATCAGGGCGAGGGGATGTTTTTATTTTGCAACTTTCCCCCTTCTTCTCCGCCGTTAAAAGCAAAGCGCTCGCTACTTGAAATGCCCGCGGTGGCAGTTTTCCTTCAGCCACACCAAGCTAAAGAATCATTGAAGTAAATCCTCCTTTGAATGAGATATAATAAATATAGCGTCTGACTGCGGCATAGCCTGGAGCGGACACCACCAAACCTAATCCAGAGGAGGTTCCCTGCCTCCGTTTACTGAAAAGAAGAAAAATACCGCATTCATTAGCTTAACTTGATAAGAAACCGTCTTCATTAAATGCTCCCGTTCAGTAATTATTCCACAGTTGAAACATGGCAAATAAGATTCGGTCTTGATACCTTTTCCTGTGCTACTCGGTGGAGGGCTTTCCTCTTGCAGTTATGTAATCTTTTTCGCGATGTTTACAAAATCCTTTCTCTGCTTTAAAGAGCGATCTCCTGGAACGGTGAATGGAGGTGGGTTTCAAATTCTAGAAATTTAATTCGGTTCCGAGGATAACGGTAGAATTATTCATGTTGCTACTATCTGGGCTAATGAATATAATAGCTTGCAAATGAGCACATTTTTCGGGTGTGCGTTTTAATCAGTAATGATGCTGTTTTATAAGATTTAACATTTTTTAGATGTAAATAATTTGTAAATTTGATCTAGAATTAAATTTTTTCAATATGAGCTAGTTTATTCTTTTCATAGAAAAAAAAAACAATTTCTTCTATGTTACTGACTTAAAAGTATGATTAAAAAAAAAAATCCAGATCCCAAAAGACGTGTGTTTGTCCCCTTTTACTAATATTTACTTATTTTTGAATAAATCTTTGGATTATTTCAAAGTTTACTTATTATGCATAATTTGGTGGCATAATTAAACCTCACACTTGCTCCATGAAACTCTAAAACAAGCAAAAATCTGCACATGTCAAATGCATTATTTCAATATATAGACATAAAAATTCAACATTTATTAAAAATTCAATTTGTATGTTATAAGCTCAAACATTTTCATATAATTTCAAATAAACTTAAAAATTCCCAGATACTAATGCATAATTGAAGCCTTTTAACTTTTATATTACTTTTGGTTTCACAAATAAAATGCATTTTTGAGTTAATCATCTAAATACTTCAGAAGAATTGAGCGCATTTAATAATCCTAATAAAAGCAAATTTTTTCGCCATTTCCAAGTAATAAATGCATGCACACGCACACACACCTATGGGGTTTCTGAAATGAATATATTCACTTAGTAAACACTCTTACCTTGTTAACTTTGAAGTGTCGCTTTTAGCACGTATTTTTTATACAAACAGTTAGATTTAATTTGAATTGAAGGTTTTTTAAGTAAATAAATTTAGAAAGTGAAATAAAAGGTGTATCCTTCCCTTATCATTAAATTGGTAAGATTCGGCTTCTACTTTGGAGGCTGGCTGTCATCCATGCTGTCTGCTTTGTTGCTGATATTGAGCACAGTACTTTGGAATTGAAAATTAATCAAGGTCTAGTGCGTTCAAGCATGAAGATTAAAAATCCTTTCCAGCCTTCTCTATCACATGACTAGGATACCGTTTGTTTTTAATCATGTTAAAGGGGGTACTTTTTTAGTGCGAATAATATTGAAAGCTTTCTCTGTCTTTTCCTTTTTTTATTCATTCCTCAAACGAAAGGAAAATGTGATTATTTTGAGAAAGAGGGATCTTTATAAAAAGTGGATTTAATTCATTTTCATCTGGCTTGTAGAAGTATATTATCTAATTGTTGTTGCGTATCATGGGTTGATTTCCACTAATGAAAAGCTTTGAATAAAATTAAAACAAGCAAATAATCAATATATACCCTTTAAAAAACTAATTTGATTGCTTGCGCAGTAAAATTTGAAAGCCGGGATCGCTTTAAATTACGAATATTTTAAGGGATATGTCAAAAATGTTAGAAAGCTTCTCGAATATAGTTCAGAAATCTTTAAAAGAGGTTGTTTTAGTGTAGTGAAATTTTGCGAAAATCTCTTTAATATAAAAATTATCATGAAGAATTATCAATATAAATATCAAACTTTACTTGGATTGTTTTTCATCAGTAAGGGGTAGTATTTTTAAAGAAAATTTTTTAATCATCAAATAATAAATGGAATTTGATTGAAACTAGCCCCCTTTAGTGACTAGTTTGTTCGCCGGGATTATTGCATGTTTAATTTCAATTGAATCTCTTGTGCATATCTTGATATTCGTGATTCTTCCAACAAATTATTTTTAAATATCAAACTAAGATAGACATTAAAGTCGTGTTCTTTTGATATCCTTACGTCAGTTCAGTTTATTTCTCCAACCTTCTTAATAGAGTCTAATCCCCTGATATAATTACTAATAAAAATGCAGCTGCCTGGGTAATCTATCTTTTAATTGAACTCTATCTGTCTTGGTACTATCACTTTCGCAATCCTCATGTAAACTGAGTAGGAAATAAATAAAATTGTTCTTTTCTTAACTTTCAATAATGAAAGAAAGTCACTTGATTAAAATATTTGATAAAATAATAAATCTTACTTGAATTTCACAGCAATAATGAAAAGTATCATTAGAAATTATGTAGCAAAAGTATTTTTTGAAAGGTTGAAATTTAGAAAAATTGCAAAACAACTAAATCGGTATTATATATATATATATATATATATATATATATATATATATATATATATTAAAATGTTGTAAACAGGATTTCGAGCAAAAATACTTTAGAAAATTATAGTGTAAAACTTTTAAAATCTGGCTTAATGTTTAATTAAAAGTTTAAAAATAACTCCTAAGCTGATATGCCAATTGTAATTAAAAGTTTAAAAAATAACTCCTAAGTTGATATACCTATCTTCCAAAATATATATTTGCCGAATTTAGTAGGTCTGACGGTTTGCCTTATAGATCGCTAACAGATACATGCATATATTTACTTTTATTATTAGTAGATGTTTGACATAATAAGCAGTTGGCTTATATTTCAGGTAATTGAAATTAATTATAATAATGAAATTATTATCCTGATGTAAAGGATAACTTCTTTTCTATATATAAATACAAACATAATATAAAATAAATACTTAAGAGAATAGGGTAAAGCAGTTATTTAAACAACTTCCTAATAACCATACGTAACTGAGAATTGTTTATCGACTACAGCTTTCCATTAAAAATATTAATGCTTATTGATTTAGATAAATAAACGGTAAGCAAATTTTAATACACTCTGAAATGAACATTTAAGTATACTAGTTATTCAACTGATTGTCAATATCTTGGAGAGAAAGTGAACAATCATTTAAGAGCGCAAGTGGACAATGCGAGCTAAAGATTTGTCGCCGGTACAGTTGATTAGCGTATCGAGCAAATCTCTGTAGAATTGGATTCATGCAGCCTTTATTCAACAGCAACGATTTCGTCTGTCGTACAATTAATAACAACCGCCAGAACACGAACCAGTCCCATAAGGATTGTCCACGCAAAGGGGTAATGACAGCCCTTTCGCAAGTAGTCTCCAGCTTTCCATTTGGGCAGCGAGAATTGCAGATTATGTCCTTTCTCCTGGCTAGCTTAGCTGGTAATAAGCCCTCTTGACGCTTGCCCCAGTAATGAGCTCCAAGCACCGCGCTCTAGATCGCACTGGGAATATTGAGCTGGTCTCTGACGCCAACTTATTGTTCGCGATCGAGGGCTAAGCCCAATTTCCAGCGTTAAATGCATCGGTTTCGTATGCTAAACGTCCACTCGCACTGGCCACTTCAATCGTTTTGCCGCCTCTTTGAACTGGCCACTCTCTTTATACATAGAGCAATAATGATTACAACGCCTAATTGTCCGCTTTTATCTTCCCCAAGATTTATCTTCGATAGCTTGTTAGATTAAATAGAGCTTAACTAACGAACAATTGCTATCGACAAATAATAGTTAAATTTAAATACTTTTTATGAAAAGTTTAGCCTATTTATACATAAAATGGAAATATGTAATGATATCTTATCTTTTATCTTATCATTTGGGCTCCTATGTTATTTTATAAAATAATATTTAGCTAATCAAATTATAAAGATGAATAAGCACAATCGGAGAAAGAAATGTATTACCTTTCTAACAGTTAAAAACTTTTTTAAATAAGTATATATTTTTTTCAAATATAGTTTTTATCCCAGAAATCCTTACATATTGAATTTCTTTATTGCAAGTAAAATAAGGAATAGAACAAATAAAATCTTTGAAGTTATTTTAGTTAATTACTAGTTGTCGAACAAATATTTTTGCAAGAATTCATTTCGGATACACTTTGACTAGCATATGAATTTGATTAAACTGTTTCCTAAAAATGGTATTCTTTAATTGAGAGATTGAACTAATATACCAAAAGTTCACAATAATTTCATGAAGTGTGCATTAACCAATTAATTAAATAGAAAAAGAATTCATTTTTGGAATCCAATTATTATAAAGCAAAGGATTTTATTAATTAATCATAAAAGAATACTTATGAAACATCTATTACATTTCGTGCAAGAACAATTTATCTCTAATTTTATCAAAAGTTGCAATGAAATAAAGGGTTATTAATTTAATTTGCATGTGTTATATTGCATACAAGCGTGTGGAATGACATTTTGCATTGCATGTGCCTGCACGTATTTTTTTTTTTTTTTGATCTACTAAATCTACCATGTCTCTTATTATTTTTTTACAGGAGATTGAAGGACAGAAAACAAATAATGGTATTCACTACAGACTTCAGCTCCTGTATGCTAATGGTAAGTATACTAATCTGTTACAATTTTCCTTCAGTTGAGTAAGTGGTGAATTCGAAATACTTTGCATAATTTTTTGTATATCTGCACACTTTTAAGTACCATCTTTAACACCTTTATAACAATATAGAATTTTTTAACACAAATTAGAGGTTAACAGGTTTTTATTTTTTGAAATTCAACTTTTACAACTACATAACTTATAAAGAATTTTAAGTTCCAATTTTGACCAAATGCTTGTGAGTTATATTTGTAATACATTTACCTTTTTTTCATGAATTTATGGCTTAAATCTGCTTATTACAAATACTTTTGTCTTTTTAAAAATTTGATAAACGGAGATTTATCAGGAAAAAATAAGACGAATTAAACCCTGCTGGGAATAAGATTGCATTTCAAATATTTATTACATTAAAAGAGTAGCTTCTTTCTGACGCCTGTTTCATTCACAAGTGTTTTAAAAAGAGTTCGAATGTGAACTTACTCTCTGCTTTATAAATTAACTACTCATAAAATACTTACGCAGTAAAAAGCAGCATTTAATATTAATATTTAAATTACACCCAGCAAAAATGAATCCTCTTGTAGAGACCTGTAGCAGTGTTTCATCCGCTTATTTGACACACTCTTTCCTTATTCGGGGATATCTCTCTTTCACTTATTATGCATTATGAATTCATTTTTCATTCAGAATAAGGGGGGAGGCTCCTATTAAAGATAAGGTAGTTTCTCGAACGTTTGAGAAGAAAATTTTTGAAAGTTTTCAATAATTCAAGATATTTCTCTGCTACTACTTCTTATCCAATTGTGAAACATTCACGATGTCGAGCCGCGGAATATTAAAGAGTCTCGACTATTACCCATACGGTGCTATCGAATGATGTATCTACGGTAGGCCATTTTCACGGTGGAAATTGAGGAGCAATGATACCATTGCGTGAACAAAACGTTTTGCTTTTGGAGCTATTACGTGGAGCCGGGACACACCCTTTTCCAAAGCTGCATCAGATAGAAAGAAGGCTTGGCTAGCCTGTTACTTTTGTAATCTAGAGTACAGGTAGAAAAATCGAGAAATGTCAGTGGTTCGCTCAGGAAACGCTGCTTTCATTTGTTTGAGCTCTTTAGATGTACAAAAGTTGGCGAAATAAAAATTAACAATAATTTTTTTAAAAATTTGTACTAGTATTTTTTCCAGTACCTGTTATTGAAAAATTCGTTTTCATAATTTCATTTTAAACAAAGTAATAAACTCAATACAAATAAATATGCAGTGAATTTCAAATCTATGGCATCTTAATTTAATTACTTCTTCTCTCAGATCTACTAACTGAATTCAACCAATTTTTGAGTTATTTCAGAATTTTGGAGAAAAAAATTATATCTTAATAAAATCAATGTATTTTGTGATATAATCAATTAATTAAAAATTTATGGCTTTTCAAAAAGTTTAACTCTAAAATTATTTTCTTTTTGTTAGGGGTTTTTTGTGCAATCACATCATCCATAGCTTGAAATGAATGTTAAATATTCTAGTTCTGTGGTTGCTTTGTTTAGAAAATTTTAACTGCCCTTTAATTTACCCTGAATTATCGATGAAATGAGTGAAACGTTATGTCGACTTTTGAATAGTAAAAATCAAAAGTGCAGTTTTTGAAAACATTTACGCAGAAACAATTCTGTTCGCAAAATAATTAATAAATCATCGCCAAAAGATTGCTTATTAATTAAAAATCTTCGGAGGAAGTTGGTAGGATTCATTTCCTTAAAAAATAAGGTATAAAATGCATTCCAAAGAAAAACTGAACAACCAACCTTATTTACCATTCTTTTACACAAAGCCCAGTATGTAATTTAAAAAATAATTTGTAAACCCATACGCATTTTTTTCTTTCAAAAACTTTTTTATACATATGTAAGAAAATTAACAAGCAATTCGTTTATGAAACATAATATTAGATAAATCTTTTTTTTAAAAAATCAAGTAAGTTTTCTAACTAAGAATAAACGAAATTTTTTCTTAGAAACAATAGCTCTAATTATTTTGTTCCTCTACGATTTAGCAGAAATACATTTAAAAAAATCCCGGCCTCCAAAGAAAAGAATTTAAAATTATTGATTCTATTTATAAAAGATAGTAATTCTTGTTTAAGGGTAGATTTTGTTGATGGAATTTTTAATGTACATTTCCATCTTAATATCTAAACTAAATTCATGATTTCTGAACTTCAAATTCATTTCTGGCGAAAGGCGTCAATACATTGTGTCATATCTGCCGAGGATTGACATATAACATAATGCTTTCATGAGGCCATTAGAGAAAAGAAAGTTTTTATTCTATAGCGATTAAAAGAAGATTGATAAATTACTTATCAGAAAGTGCGTGTCATATACAAGAAAAGTAATAAAGCATGGACAAATGAAACAGTTTCTTTTTTGAGGGGAAAGGCAGAAAAATCAATTTATAAAGAAGGGTCACTTGAAAATTCTATTAAATTACCCATTTGTGAATTTTATCTTTATCTAAGAAACATTGATGTGCTTTAGGAGTTATTGCAATATGTTTTGAATTCAAAGTAATTTTTAATTTATAATTCGTGCTTTTGTTTATTATTTTCTTTTTGACTAAATTAAGAAATTAATAGATATAAAATTGTGCTAGGATTTGATTTCTAATGTAAAGTCACTGACAAAATTCTCACTGATTAAAACGGCGAGTAATTTTTGATTTCTAGATTAAAGTCAAAAAAAAAATTTTATCAACTGTAACGGAGATTTATTTGAAGTTTTATGGTCCGATTTTTATATTACAAAACAAATTTTTATATACAACTTTTGTTCGAATTACATTAAAAAAGTTTTTGATATCTGAAAATATTTCTAATTTTGAAATATATTTATGAATTTACAATCATGAATACAATTTACAATAATGAAAACGTGAGCTACAAAATAATTTTTTGGAAATGCAGACAGCATTTCATGTTATAGTTATGGCCTAATAATGATTATATATATATATATATATATATATATATATATATATATATATATACAGTGGTGGCCAAAAGTGTGGACATTTTTTGAAAGTTTCATGTTTTTCAACTTTGCGTGCTTGTAGAATATATTAATTTTCACTTAAATACAAAGGTTTGGTTATCAAATTAAAGGTAATTCAATGTAAAATTCAATAACAAAAACAGTATTACAATATCTGTATTACAAAAAAAGTTACGCTCATTTTAGTAGAACAAAAAGCATGAATCAAAACACAAATCGTTTTGAATAATGACGTGTTTTGTAATAAAAGAGTACTAGCCAATCACAAATACTGTTCTGAGGACCCATCAAATGTCTGTAACTATAATTTAGGTTATTTGGATGGTAAAAGAGTTATTGTTGTGGAAATATTTTGCGGAATGATGCATACTAGTACAATTAAATAGAGTATTGCTGTTTCTGAATATTTTAAGTCCTTTTTTTTAATTAAACTAATTTTAAACAAACAACACCAACAAGAAGAACTGATTGGACATCTACAAAAAGAAGCCGAATTCTCATATTGAGAGAAAATGGCCTCTCTTATGCTGAAATTGCAAGACAAGTTGGTGGTTCAATGACTTGTTCTGGTGTACGAAAGTTCTGTTTACGTTATGAAAAAACGAAATCAGTGGAAAATAAGGCCAAATCAGGCAGAAAGAAAATGCTCAACTGTTACTACCGATAGAAAAATTAAACGGCTATGCCTTCAAGATAGAAAAATTTCATCAGATGCCATTAGATGTGAAATGAATGCAGCGGGTATTGCAGTAAGCTCAAGAACAAAAAGAAGAAGGTATCAGAATTTGGACTACAAGCTAAAATTCCAAGGAAAAAACCATATTTAAATCAAAAGAACTCGAAAAACGAGTTAAGTGGGCAAAAGAACACATTAAATGGTTAGAAAATCAATGGAAGCAAGTAATCTGGAGCGATGAGACTAAAATATCGCTCTTTGGTAGTGATGGTAGAAAATACGTGAGACGTAGAGTAGGTGAAGCGCTTCATCCTGATTGCATTGAAGCAACTATAAAAACAACAACAAATGCCATGAATTGGGCATGTATGTCTGCAGATGGTGTGGGCCGAATTCAAGTGATTGATGGCATCCTGAATAGCAAAAAATACATCGAAATCGTCCTGGAACCAAAATTGATACCTTCCATCAGGGATTTCTTCCCCAACAAAGCACCATTTATTTTTCAGCAGGATTATGCTCAATGCCACACAGCAAAAGTATGCAAAGCATGGTTTCAAACTAAAGGCACAGATGTATACCATGGCCAGGAAACAGCCCTGATCTCAATTCAATTGAAAATTTGTGGCGGCGTTTGAAAATTCTTGTACGAAAAAAACGTCCATCCAATAAAAGACAACTTATTGAATCTATAATTGATTCTAGGCATCATGTGATTACGAAAGATGAACTCCAAACAATCGTTTACTCGATGAAAAGACGCTGTGAAGCTGTCTTAAAAATATAAGGGTTATCCTACTAAGTATTGATTGTGTAAGTATCACTTTAAAAAAATGCAAATCTAAGATATATCTTGCTAAAATGAGCGTAACTTTTTTTATAATACAGATATTGTAATACTGTTTTTGTTATTAAATTCTACATTAAATTACCTTCAATTTTATATACAAACATTTGTATTTAAGGGAAAATTAATATATTCTACAAGCACGCAAAGTTGAAAAACATGAAACTTTCAAAAAATGTCCACACTTTTGGCCACCACTGTATATATAATTAAATAATACATTAAATTGTATCCTGAAATAATTTGAAAGGAATTTGGCTCAATCTAAATGTATAATTTTTATTTTCCTAAAAATTCCTTTATTGAAGTTACCAAATCAACTGTCTCATTAAAATTTAGAATTATCAGATTTTTCTTTTAGAATCCCCAAATTAAAGATTTCTTGACTTATCATTTTATTACGTTTTCATTATTAAGTAGATTCCTTGTGTTCTTATTATTGGAAAGACTTTCCCGATATTTTCTATGTAAAAACAAAAAGACAATATTGACACTCGAGAATCGTAAGGCCCTCTTAATTTTTTCCAAATATCGAAGAAAAGTATATTTAATTACATAAATTTGCTAATCCTAATAGTTTAATAATTAATGTATAGACTATTAAAATTATCTCAATCAATCTACGAAAGTTCCATGTTTTATAACTTCTTTATTGATCGTTGTAGTAATTTTTTTTTTCGAAAAAATATCCTAAGAAGTAGAAATATTGTATTAAAGTAAGGGACATTTTGAACACATCTATCTAATGTATCTTTATTTAAAAAACAAAAATAAAATTCCAAAAAAGTTTATTGTAGATGAATTTTTTTGTGTAAAAATATATAAACCGATTAATTTTTTCAAATATTAAATCATTAGCATTGTCCAGATTCTCTAACAATTTTGAGTATCAACTTTTTAATGTCAATAAACTTAAAAAGGATCTACCATTTTAACTTGATTATCAGTTGAAAGAGAATAAATAAAAATAAAAATATAACAGTAGGCCGATAAATCTACAAAGCCTCAATTTCAAATGGTTGAGTTGATATTTCACTAATAAATTGATTCCAATATTATAATTACTTCATGTTTTGATTTTTTAAATAAAGTGGTAATATTTATGTATTATCCCTTGGATCTAAACAATGTTTCCCCTACTTATTGTATATAAATACTACCAGTCTTTATTTTACAATACAGATTACCCTGAGTTTATAAACATTCCTTTTAATTTCAATACTTTAAAATTACTTAAAAATGAAAACCATTTAGTGTAAGCACTTCAAGCTAGCCAGAAAATATAACAATATGATTCAAAATACGATTTGTTTTGACCACAGTTAAAGTGGACTCCCTTGGAGAAGGCTGTGGCGAAGTGTTGTTGACGTCCGCAGCGTCCAGCTATCTGAGAAGGAAATAATCTGTAGTATAAATGCAAGTGCCATTGGATTTCGAAAACCAGGGCTCCAGCTGCAAGAAAGGAATCCCTTCGAAGCTGTGAAGGGCCTCCAATATGGCCTTTATCATTAATCTCCTACTGCTTGTAATATGTTCGCCAGGGAGCGTAATGGGTTCCGACGAAGGGTGCCGAAAGGTTGTAAACGGGTCCTTTATGACACCCTTCTTGTTGGAGGGTCAACTCGTCTGCTGGTGGGATTAAATGAATGGCCATTCACTGCCGGACGATGTCCATGCACCTTGGCTCGACCACCAGACGCGATGAGTTGCTTTTCCTGTAGGATTCCAGAAAAGTTTTTTTTTTATACCAAAGTTGTAGAAGATGTGTTGAATCGAATGTGTAATATTATTAATAATGTCTCTACGGATTAAAAGAAAATTGAATTTCGAGGTAAAGTTTCAGCTTAAATTTCCGCTCATTAACTGGTGGAGCTAAAAAGTTTTAATGATTGCTATTTAAATTCTACCTACAGATGAATTTGACACAATGTGTGAAAACGATTATTTTTTATTTAAAATTTCACGAAAATAAATTTATTATTGCTTTGTTCGATACATTCGTCATATGGGGCCTGTAATCTGGTAATCGAATCATTTGTTACAATAAAAAACCAATACTTGTACCACTTCCTGTTGCTATTGCAAATACATAAAAGATATGGAGAAGCCGTTATTAAGATTTGCGCTATTTAATCGTATTAATACAATAAAACATATAAATATATAAAGATAGGTAGGTAACATACTTCTTGTAAAGCAGCCAGAAGGGGGTTCTCATTAAATCATATCTTTATTGGTTCCTTCCTGATAAAGCAAGATGATCAATTATTAGCCGCTTTTAAAACATTTCTTGGTTAAATACATATCTCGGAAGCAAAGCTCTCACCACAACAAGACAGAAATCGGAAAAAGAAAAAGTTGAAACGCATTTAGAACTTATATAGCTTCAAACAGGAATTTTACCAAAATTTCGCTAATTAAACATTTATATTTGCCGCAAGATTTTCACATGATTCCATTGTTGGAAAGTTATTACGCAACCCAGAAAAATGTGAGAAACCAAAAAACTAATGCAATTCAGGTGTTAGAGTAAAGCTTAAATTTAAATAATCAGGGAAAAAGTAATTTTAAGAACAGGGATAAATTGTATTTATTACACGTACGTAACAGTAGGACGGTGAATGCAAAAGAATCATCAGTTCCGACAACAAAATGAATAATATCTTTGACTAATTTAATAAAAACTAAAACTCCCAAATAATTTTATTTATGATCAAAAGCAACTATGTATTAACTTTTTATGTCAAAGATAGTTTTTGCAGTTTTGAATAAGTTACCATAGCATTTGATTAAACGTAATTACCTTTTGTCAGTGAGTATATTTAAGCAATCATGAAAACAATTTTTATTTCAACTCTTTAGCAAAATTTAACGTTATTTGTACTAAGAAATATCGGATTAAATAAAGAGGTTTAAAAAACAAAACGTTTTAAGTTTAAAACTGATAAAAAAAACAATGACAAAAGTGAAGCGTCTCTTAAAAAGCTGATATATTTAGTTTATATTCAGATGAAACTTTTCATATATTTATTTTTTCAAATTAAGTTTTTTTACTCTAATTTAAACGTTTCATCATCGTAACTTTTTCAATGCATCAGATTTTTAACCATTTTTTTTTCCTCTTGAAACTTGAAACAGTTTTACTAAGCAGTAAAAATTCACAAAATCATTATTTTAATTCACCATTGATGAGGGTATTTAAATATATATAGATATATACATAAATAACCTAAATTTTTTTTCTTCTTCCGTTTTAACCCAGCCTTTTCCAGAGAGAAAAATAATAATTGCAAAGAAACGTAAAAGGTTTGCGTGAAAAAGAAACGAAAAGCGCTTAAATCATGCTTGAAATTTAAAAAACAAACAACTCGTGGTTTTGGCAAAAATGTGAAGCGAGCCACTTGCAATTCTCCCGTGCATATTTTCATAGTCAAACAGCTAGAGGCTATGAGCTCGAAATGATTGTCTCAAGCAACAAAAGGAGGCTGTTTACTTTCGTCTCTAGACTCGCATCCTAATTAAGCGAATATTTAAAGCGTTTCTCGCAGATCTTCTTTTTAAGTGAAAAGAACAAACATCTTCGTTAAATAATGCTGTATCACCGGCGAAGTGAGCTGTCTTCTTTTATTTTAATCTCGGATAATCTTCAGCATTTTTTCTCCCTCTTTTCTTCTAGACCAGCCATTTAGTATTATTGGTGGAATATATACTTCTTGTTTTGTTTTTTCAATTTTATTTATTTGTTTTATGCTTTTTTGTTTTTCAAATTCCGAAGATTTATTCCAGAATCAAGTAAATCTTTTTGACGATTAGAAAAAAAAATATTCTCCCCCTTTTCCTTTTTTTAATATATGTATACATATATGAATATATCCATAAGAATACAATTCCAGCCTTAAGTTTCTCCTTTAAACATGGTTGATGCAGATCGTGTTTATAGAGTGAAATAGATTAATTTTCTTAAGATCTTTTTATTGGACATTTATTAAATTCGTAATTATTTTTTAAATCTGAATTTACTGTCTTCTTTTTAGAAAAGATAAATTTAAAATGGCAAGAGTTTTTAGTTTTTTTTTTTTTTTTTAAAGAAGGGAGCTCCATTAAATGAAACGTGATTTAAAAAGTATTCGTACCTCAGATTTTTGATCTTTCTCGTCATTATTTCGCATAATGACGAAGTGGTTCTAGTTTATAAAAACTCAATTTTACAATCTATATATTTTGTTTAGCTTATTTATGAGCTAAAGATAATTGTGTGACTTAACATTGATCTCAGAAAAAGATTCCGATTTATTCACCGTTAATGGCATCAGCGCAAAATCAAAAATTCTTAATTATGTTTTTGATATGAGAGTCAGGTTTTTATTTATTTTTAAACATAAGCAAAAATGACTGATGTGAAAATTTATTACTCGTTCCATTAATAAGGAAGAAAGGATAAAAGACGGGGGAAAAAAGACGGGGAAATCTAGTTGAAATCATCGACTACCAGTATCGTTTTTGACTAAAAAGTCTAAATCTTATAATTACATTTTTATCTTTGCACTTCTTAAGAATAATTTTATTGAAATGCTTCCAAAGAGCATTATGAAATGATCTAAATTTTATCTTACTTTCTTGATAAATTGAAGCACTAATGATGTAAAACTAAGAAGTCTTGTTGTTTGATTTAATTAAGTTAAATCAACTTCCCGTTTTGAAATAACTTGATGGCTATTTGGGGATAATTCTCTTCGCTTCAACCCAAAACTAGGAGTTATTCTTGTTATCCTGGTTCCACAACATTTGATTACTAACCATACTTTATGACATGAGCATTAAAGTAATAGAGAGAGAATTTAAACTATAAGCCCCAAAGACTACGGTACCAATTAAGTTCACAAGCATGAATTTCGGAATTCTAATGAATGCGTCCCCAATCGAAGTCGCATACATGAATTTCAAAGTCTCGGTCCCCAACTGAGGTCGCATACATGAATTTCGAAGTCTGTACATGATTTTTGAAATTCATGTACTGAGGTCGCATGCGTGAATTTCGGAGTTTCCAAGATCGGATCTCAAACTGAAGAATACATGAATTTTGAAGTCTCAAAAATATTTCAAGACAGATCAGCTATTATTTGTCAATACTAAAGAAGAAAAGTAATTCAGAAAACCATCATCATTTGAATTAGTGTAGTGACATTTTATAACTAACTGAATTTCAATACAAACGAATTTCTTTCCGTATCATTAATTATGCTATAATTTTGTTCTTTATTTGCTGACTTGTATCTGATGTGAAGAAGTTTTCGTTGACATATTGTAAAATTATTGGAAATTTTAAAAGAATCGAAATTATGTTTAGTTTGAAAATTTTTAAGAATTATTTCAATAATTCATATTTTCAAATAAATAGAAGGCAGTTTTTAAGCAGGAACTAACATTTTTTGCATATATTTTCTTTCCTGGAGCTGAGAATACATAGTAGAAGAAGAAGAATTAAGTGTATTTTCAAAAACTGAATCATCTGTAATGCGAAAACGTATCAAATCCGTGGTTCTGACTTGCTTGACCGAATGATATTGTCCAGAAATTGTTTCAATTTTAACATTTTTCCATTGAAAATTTGTTACTCGTGCCTTTAAATAAAAATATCTTCAATTAAAAACCGATTTTTAAATCAATCTTTTTATTTTCATTTTTACGCCAATTACTGAATAGTAAACAGTAGTAATTATAATTGGGAAAAGAGCTAGTTTCTGCAACTTGAGTATCACCCACGGTTTTGGTTTAATTTGTTCCATAGAATTAATCAATATTGCTTATACTTCCCAAATATGAACATTTGCCAAATTAATATTGACTTTAACAGGAGTTGAAGTTGATTTCTGTAGGTCGTTTTGTTTCTCAGGTTATAATATTTCTTTCTTAAATGAAATTCAAGTTTGTACTGGTATCAGATTTTCGAATTAATTTTCAATGAAATATACTTATTAGTTAATAAATATAATCCAGCCATTTTTTGTTTGGCTTTGTAAACGAATTCATAACAAAATCAGTATATAATCGAAAATTAAAATGATTAAGGAATGGAATATAAATCTCAATTTGAATTCCATAAATTTATTTAGCTTTCTAATACATACAACAAACACTTTATATTCATTACGAGAATAACAAATAATTCAAAACTATTTAATTCCTCTCAGAGACATTTTAAAATGTTTATTGTCCCAGACATAATCTCTGTCCTCGAAATCACTTTCTAAAAGTTTTACCACAGTAAAAAGCTTAGATAAATAAACCACTAAACGTGTTGTCATTAAATATAACCAAATGTAATCTTTTCTGAAAAGAAAGAGGCTTTTTAAGTCAACTCATCTTCTTATGTGATTGTAAACACGTCTTGGGATAATTAACCTCCAGGAAATGTGTTTTTTCTGACTTTTTTCGTCGTTGTTTGATGAGAAATATGCAAAGTCAACTCATCGACCCTTTAGCTGAACAATAAAAAAAATCAATTAAAGCCAGTTTTAAAGCTTTTCTCATTATTCTTCCTACGCGGCTCTAAATTGATTATTCATGAGTTTTACGTGTTATGCAAATCTAGATCTTGTGGCACCGGCTCGTATATCTAATCATTTTGACTGAATATATGTGCGCTTAGAATAACAGAAAAGACCTCGGATATTACATTTTTTAGATTGAAAAAATACAAAAACAAAGTGATCTCGATAACTTTTTAATGTCTGCGAAATTTTTAAATAGGTTTTTATCTAAAGGTAAAAGATTAAAGAAACTGTCTTACTTAATCGAAAGTATGTCAAAGCATATTTATTTCTAGAGGTAACTGTTTGCACTATTATTTTTATAAGCTTTCAGTAAAATTATATATCTGTTGGTTGGTTTTCTTTACTTTTATTTTGATTTTCTCTAATTCACGCATTTTCTGTGTTTTTATATGTAGTAAATTTGATAAGGTTATCTACCAATTTATTTATTTAATTACAGTTTGGTCAACAATCCTAAGGATTTTAAAGAAACGTGCAAAAATTCTATGTTGAATTCTGTTTTAAGATAATCGATTTCCTGTGTTAATTTTAATTTATACGTTCTGATATAGTTTGCATACTATCTTAACTATTTAAACATAACTGGTTTTTTTTTCTCTTTACCTCTAATTAAACTAGAATAGAAATTATTTTAGCTATAAAATGAGGTATTAGTGAATGAACTTATTTGAGATAGTTATTTATATGTTTTATTTGTAGTTTAGAATGGGATATTCGCATTAAGTACGTGATAAAAAATTTTAAAATTCTGCTGAGTTTTTTAATTGCACAAAATTAAGAATATTTTAAAGTTTATATTGGCTTATTTTGATAAAAAAACAGTTATTAAATAAACAATGGAATTAAAATGCATAATGGTCATAAAAAATTATGAATAGTAATAATAAAATGCAAGTCACCATAAAAATAAGAAAAATTTAATAAATACCTAAACTAGCTGTCTATAAAAGAATAGTTTTAGGTGTAAACTTTATTAATATTTTTAATATTATTATTACTATTTAATAGGAATGTATTTTTACTTTTTCTTCCTAATAATTTCCATCAATCTTCAGGATAACTCATTTTCGAACTGATTATTAAAGTATCTTCTCTGATTTGACATACATTTCCATTCTGTAGATTCAATTTTTTTGTTCCAATTAATTATTTTAAGAATAATACTGTTTTTTCAGTATATTCGTCTTAATCGATTTATAGGTGTAACAAACAAATTTAAAACTAGCTTTCTATTTTTGAATTTTTTTTTAACTTTTCTTAATCTGTTTATTAAATAAACTTCCTTTGCCAAATTGATTTTTCTTTTTTTACTGGCGAGATTTTTTTTCTTTACAAATACAAAACAAAAGATTTTCTGCCAACAAATTCCCTTATTTTCAAGCAAAATTAAAATAGCGGATTAATAAGAGAGTTTTTTTCTTAATGAGAACATAATAAACAAAGATAATTTTTTTTTCTTATTGAGTTTTCTTAACCAATTCCGCAAAAATTTTAATAACAGCAACAGAGTGTTATAATTGTTTTTTATTGGCGTAAAAGCTTATGCTAAAAAATGAAATTTGTTGATGAAGATTAGATTACTTAAAAGAAACTTATCCCAAAACCAATAGAGCTCTACTCTGCTTACAACATATTTTTTTTTTCAGGAAGAAGTTTTATACTACCTGACTTTTTTTATGATTTATTTTTGGTATCTTTGGAATTCAAATTTTTTTGTTGGGGATTGAAAAATAATTCTTCTGTTTCAACCGAAACAAAGCGGGAAAAAACCGAAGTAGAGAGATCGCGTATAAAAAAAGATAAGATGTTCTTTCTCAATCGAAGAGAAAGTGAAGAACTAGCTTATGAATGCATGACACTCTTACCAACACCCTTATTAAGTATAATTAGCATCCAACATTCTTCTTTCAACGAGTGTTCTTCATTGCTCTTATTAGCATTTGGTTTCCCGACTATTTTAATCCTTCGGATTATACCAACAACTAAAAAGCTCTGCTTCCATAAAAAGAGGGAATGCAAAAATAGAACAAAAATCAAAAATTAAAGATTAATTACAACAACCGTACTTAGAAAGAGCAAGTTCTTAATGCGAATAAAACAAAAAAAAAATATTTCCATAAACTGGGGGGCGAGGGGTCGACTTTTCACTGAAAGGGGAAAGAGGTGTCAGATAAGTTAATTAAAAAAGTCCAAAGATTGCTGCTACTTTTGGTGTTCTCTTAAGAATTTTTCTTGCATTGTTGCAATATTTATGTGGTAATTAGCCAACATTTGTTTTCATCTGTCCCTTGGAAAAGCCAGCTTTGATGTTGAATATGCAAATTTCAACTTTCTCTGTGCGCGTTCTGGTAATTAAGCTTAGAAAGCATGAAACAAGAAAAAGCATTTCTAAAATGGAGCAAAGTAAAAATTACAAGTTACGCTGATGCAAAAATCTGCTGCATTTGCGACCCAAAGTTGGTTACGGGGGTTTAATTTTTTCTGTTTAATTTTTTATTGTGATAAAAGCCTTACGGTAAGCCTTTTGTAAGAAATGCGCTAATTACAATCTCCCTTCCCCAGGCACTTAAGAGGGATTTATAATTACTAAAAGGGCTTTTTTATTACTGAAACATATTATGAGCATTTTTATGTTCAGTCCATCTAAAAACGTTCAGTGAATAAAAACATTCTGCTGTTTTAAAAGACAACTTTCTCCAAACAGCTTGAAGATTTATTGAATCAAAATACTAATAAAATTCACAAACATCTTAATAATGATAGCAAAAATAACAAACTTTAATAGAATAATTTCTTTCAAATAAGGTTCATAAAAAATATAATAATTTTGAGCAAATTTAAAAGTAAATATTTTTACTAAATTAAAGCTTGATGTGTTTTATAACTATTTTTAGACAGCATTGATTCTAAGATATGAAGTTCTAATTCATCATTTTAGTGCACTGAATCTAGAAAATCAATATGTTGTTTAATTCACCTGGAAGCATGATTAAATATATAATTAAAAATGTTTAAAATAAGAGTAGCTTAATAATATTTTAAAAATTACTTTCAAATAGATAATTGCAAAATTAAAAATTATTTTCTTGTTTTAATCAGAAATGTTATATGAAACATTAAATATTAAATTTAAGAGATATATATTAAAAACCAATAAAAAATTTCTTCTATGAGTTGATTCAAAAAAGTTTTGACAAATTTTTTATCAGGTAATTCAAAATAAATTAGTTTTACATAGGAAGATGAAGATAGAAAAGTAATGTATGCGTTCTAGAGGGTATTATTTAGCCTAGAACAAACTGAGCAATTTCCAGCTTTTTTGTTCCAGTCAAAGGCACTGCAAAAGTAATATGCAGACATCTTTGCTGTTTTCTGATAGGACAGATTTCTCTCTTTTCCATTAGTTACCTCATATACTAAATATTTGTCTGTCATCCTAAGCTAGGTATAAAATTACATATCAATTTCAAAAAAGCTTTTAATGAATAAAGTGGCTAAAATCGTCCGTTTCCTTAGGGCCAAACAATCTCATGACGTTTCCAAATGCATGCTCTTATGTAATACTCGTGGTTTTTTTTTTTTCCTAACGGGTTTAACCAACGAAAAGTTCGAATAGTTTCTTTTCCGAATCAGCCAGCATAAATAAAAAAACATTTCAAATCGATTAAAATAATTTATCCATACAAAAATGCCAAGTGAATACCGAATGCAAAAAATTTACTGACATTTATATTGGTTGAAATCATTAATTTGTGATAAATATAAAATAAAACAATATAAAATATAACTCAATATAGAACAGATTTATTCTTGGAACAGCATATTATTATAACAGCAGAATTAAAACTTTTATTCTTAATCTATTAATTTTCTACTTTTAGACATAATTGATATATTACTTTTAAACAACAACAAAAAAACCCGACTATTTTATTTCCTGAATTATGCATATTTAATGCACATCAAAAGTCGAAGAAAATTCATACATTTCTTTAAGGAAAGATAACTGCATCTAAGGGCAACACTCATACTTTATTTTTTTTCAGTTGGTGAAAATATTTTTACACAAATTAAAGAGCCCATTCTTTTCGCTTATTTTTAGGACGAAAAGGTTGTTTGTTTAAAACATTAAATTTATAAACAAAATAATTTCGAAAAATAAATTACGAAATCAAATGTTACATTAATAATTTTCCTATTCAAATGGAATTCTGTGAAATCTTAGAAATAAACTTTATTTACGATGAATAATACCATGACAGATCTTAATAAATATAAAAAACACTTTCCATGACTTCGTTTTTTGTTGTTTTTTTTAACTCACGAAAAATATTAAATCTGCTTTATTCTGTTACTCTTTGAATAGAATTTCCGCTGTCGAATTAATATCAGACGTATTCCATTACCCTTTTTCTTCGCCTTCTATTAAAATTTTAAATCGATTTTTTGTCTGTACAACTGTACTTAGGTTTAGCAGTTTTCCCTGCAATAAATTTAAAATCATAGTTCTAAGAAACTTTAAATTTTGATTAATTTTTGTATTGCATCTGAATATATTCAACATATTTGTTAACAAATGACGCATTTATTTTGGCTTTTTCTACAATTTATGTTTTATAGGAGTGCGGCAGGAGCAGGACCTATATGTACGGCTAATAGATCATGTGAAGAAAGAGGTAAGTTCTCTTTTTTTTATTCATCAATCAATACAATAACTGGATAGATTATATCAAGGAAAAAATTTGGAATCCGAAAATCATGGATATCATAGTATCTGCAATTATATACGATCTTCAATTTTTCCAAATATCTTTTACTTTACAAATTCAGTTATATGATTGAATCCACTACAGCGTTTAAAAAAATGTGTCTAAAACAACTCAATACATAGAATTTGTCTTTACTGAATGGAAAATTAAATATCACAATACCTAAACTAAACAAATTATTTTGCTATTATAAAGCATATTATCCAAACTTTTCTCTTTGCTCAATAAATAAACAATTTCCTGACTCTTTCTATCGCTTTTGAAAAATTCAGTCATACATTTGCTCCTATGAATAAAAACAACGGATTTTATCCTTTCTAACCAATAATTCTAATAGAAATGATTTTTTGAACATTGATTCATGACATATCATTTATAATCGCGAACGAAAGCTCGTTTATATGCTTCCGTGCAATTAAAACAATATCAAACTTTCTCTAATTCTCTTCGAATCCACTTGTTTCCCAGAGAATTATTTACTTCTTTTCTATAAATAAATACATGCACACATCCTTATTATGTGAGACATGCTCACTCCATATACCAGTAGAAACAAGTAGCTTAAAGGAAAGCTTCGGGTAGAAGCTGACGAATTCACTTTTGCTATCGCACTGATCTCATTTGATCTTCATTAATCAAGTTCCTTATTGAGTTTGGAGGCGTCTATTGTAGTGAGGAGGAGGATCTAATTTGCATACCAATAGACAGCCAGCGTTACGCTCGCTTCCTTATCATAACACAGCGGAAAGCGATGCCCTGCGATTCAAACTGCAACCAGTTCACAAAAGTCGCCTGTTTAACATTTATACCACAGCGCACTATACGGAGCGTGTTAATAAAAATATCAAACATTTTTCTCTTCTCAACAATAGAACGATCGATCCAAATTTTTATTAGCTGAATACTGCACCCTTACCAAATGTTTTTCCAAACTTTATAAAAAAATGATTTTACTAACTTTAAAACAAAAAATGTGGGATTAAAAATTATAATTATTATTAAAAATTCGGACAGTAAATTTAAATATATCTAAAACTGATTCTTTAAAATAATTTGATGATTTATGTAAATATTTATTAACGTGACAATTAATCTTTATTGGTAGATTTTGTAATTTTCCCTTAAAAGAATATATATTAAGAATAAATTTCAAAATTAATTGTTATTAAAATTAAAATATACTTTTCATATTTTGGTCGTTTTATTTCTGTATGAATTAAAGCTTAGAACTATTTATAAATACTTCTAAAAGCGAAAGTATGAAGCTGAAATGGAGATTTGAAAATGGTAATCACTTAATTAGGGATCAATCCAAACTTTTATTTGTTTTGCAATGAATACTGACTTCGAAAACCTTTTATTAATAACAGTTTTTTTTAAATGTGTTCTTCGCATAGAAAGGCACAATTAGAAGGAATTAGATGGAACTATAATTGTTTTTTTTAATTTTGCTTACTTGTTTTATTTATTATTTTAATGACTTCTAAGTAAAGTTAATCCAAAGACATTCTTCGTGAAGTTGAGCTTTGGATTGAATGAGGAACAAACTTGAAAGTGAAGCTGCATAAACGAAAGCAGATATAAATTTTTAAATTAAAAAGTACATTTGCTGTTTGCAAACTCTCAGAAAATTATTTACAGAAATCAATGCCTTAAGTTGTTTATCGTTTATTACAGAATGCCAAAATACAGCCCTTTGAAAATTAATTGGCTCATTTAGTCATTAAATCTTTTTTATTCCAGAATTCAGATTTAATGGCTAATTATTAAAACAAATATTTTAAACTCTTGTTAAATAAATGTTTTATATCGGAGCAGAAGCTGATAATTTTCTTTTGATTTTAACTCGGCTAAGTCGAAAGATATCATACCCTATCCTGTCATTCATTTTTATATGATGTTTGCTCCCTTTTTTTTTTCTTTTTTCTTTTGCAATTCATTTAAGGTATGTCTACAGAAAATAAATATTCTTCTACTGTACCAATCGATCGTACAGTAATTAAGATTTTTTGTTACCTCTTCACCTTTGAAATTCTCTCAAATGTTTTCTGTAAATCTTTCTGTAATCTGTAATTCTTTCTAATTTTTTTTAAACTTAGAAACTTCTCTTTATTTTAGGAATTGATTTAGTGTTGAATTATAAAAAAAAAATCAAGGAAGTGGAAAAGTTCTCATTAAATCTACAGATTTTTAAAATCCTGATATTTTAGGCACACGAGATTCCCCTGATATTTTAGGTGCACGAGATTTCCCTGGTATTTTAAGTACACGAGATTTCCCTGGTACTTTAGGTATACGAGATGCCTATTTCAATTTACGTTGCTAATATCACTGATGATTATGAAACCATTACAACACTTACCATCTTCCAATCAGACTAGAACACAAAAATATAAAACCTCTCCACGTGCGAACTTAATTTAAAAAATGAGATATTACAACAATGTTTAAAATCTATAATGCATAAAAAATCTCTCTCCTTGGGTTCTCTCTTTTAATTCCCCCCTTTTCCTTTTCTTCTCCTCCGAGGGGAAGGATTTCTAGTTGTAGTTGCGGTGGGTGTTTGCAAAAGCACTGTTGAGTGCAGCCTGAAGAATCAGTCAACCGACTCTCTTTGCTGTGGAGAAAGCCCTACGAAGTTACTCTGCGGCTGCTCTTAACGATATTGAAGCGATTCATGGGCGTAGGGACCCATCCATTACACGGATCCGTGATCCCCCCCCCCTCGTGGTGCGCATCTCCTTTAGCTGAGTCGATAGCACTACCATGTCGCTCCACTTCTGCACATGGGTTCACATTTTCCCCCGCCTTGTTTTTCTTTGCATTCTGGCCTGCTATCAGCCCAATACCAGTCAGTCGAACCTGTTTCTCTCTGCTCCGCTCTCTCTATCTTCCAATTTTTATTTTATTTTATTGTTATTATTAAGGGGGGTTCCCCCGTACCCTCTGGAAGAAATCTTCCTTTTTGCTATAATTCTGATATTTTATTCTGTCTTTAAAATTTATTGCATTTCGTCAGAAGCTTGAGAGTAAGTTGCAATCCAGATGATTCCTTCTCTTCGGGTTCGACCGTAAAAAATGCAGGACTGTTTCGTTTTTTCAGGCAATAGCAGTAGAGAAATTTCTTTGGATATGCTAAACGGATTTTCGATGAAATTCGGTGAAAATTAAATGTTGAGGTGCGAAGTTATATCAATCTAGTTGATTTTGAGCAATTCTTTTCAGTTAAAATAAAATGATTAAAAAACTTGTCGGTTTTCCTTCGATAACTGGTTACAATTCCATACTAAACTTTTGTGACAATACTTTAACTTGCTGAGTTTCATTTGGCAGTTGGCTACAGTGCCATACGAAGTTTTATAGCAAGATTTTGACCTACCCATTAACATCAATGTGTGTTCTCTGGAGTAAAAGCTAATCAGAAAAGGATCTAGTTTTCTGGTTGCCTTTTTGTATAACAGTGAAGCTGCTCCTCGTGACATCATTCCCTGATGGCTTCTAACATCTAACAACGTGCTGTCGTATTTAGAGATGTGAGTTATTCTCAAAGCGCAATGAATTCCCAAAATAAATCGACTCGCCAAATTTGTCGTATATCACGTGGGTATAAATTGACTCCATACTCATATTTTCAAATATTTTTAAACTTTTAAGTACTTATCAACTCGTCAGAAAAATATTAAACCCTTGCAAGTAATCCTTTTTTTGTGTGTGTGTAAAAGGAAGAAAATACACGAAAATGCAAGCAATGATCAAATGTAATTACATTGATCTCTAATATTTTTACCAAAACGCTTTAGTCACATTTGGCAGGAATTTTAAATGAAGTTTAAATATCAAGCGATAAGCGCTTTCATGATGAAGTTAAAAACAAAAAAACATACTTTACAATCCTTGCAACAATCTTTGCAATACTTTACAATTTTTCTTGCAGACAAAAACAAATTCACAAAAACATAAATAACATATGCCATCCAATCACAGTGGTTAAATTAAATATGAATATCGACGCACTTCAGGAAAGAATAACCATTGTGATTACATTTCAGTGACCAACCAATTTATTTGCATATGCAATAGAATCATGGATTTAGAAGTCATCAGAATTCTCCACCACAATATTTTTAAAGGTTTATGGAATATAATTTTTTAATTATCACTTGGGCAGTATGGACATTATGTGTGAATCCCATTAAAAAGGTGTTAGCTCCCCCCACACTATATATATATCATGTTCATGAAACTATAAAGTTTTATAAACAAAAATAATATTAAAAAATTATTTTCATTGGTTTATTAAAGCCTTAAATTACCTTTATCAAAATATAGACTAAATCTTTAATATTTCAGGATCGCAAGCTTACTTCTAGCCATGCAACAAAGCCATTTGCTTCATCAGTATTGCAGGATATATCAACAAATTCAACATGTTTTACTACAACTCTTTTCATACTTAACACTACACACATGCCAGTTTATCCATTATAGCTTACTCATTACCAGCGGGGGATTCTGATATAATGAATTCATCAACGCTTTGATACATTCTTATTCTTCTGTTCAGTGACACTTTTTTTTTTGTTGTTATTTCCGACACCGGCTCAAATATTCTTTTTGAATAGAAAATGATCACCAGAAGATGAAGCTTATGAAGCAATCACAAGGGTGCCCTGAACCCCCAACCCCCTGCCATGCGTAGGGGGAGTTAGGTTATTTTATTGTAGTAACGCGCCAACAAGGATTGTTAGGAGCCCCATATGGTGAAGCACGGGGCCACACTCTCGGTTCCAACTCTATTCCCCTAACTCTTCAGCAGCAAAAAGCGGAGAGCACCCTTGACATCCCTTAGGATTTATTGCTAACCATCAAGAGCCCTATTCATAACCAAATAAGACATTTCGATTCCCCCGAACAATTCGGGATCAAAATTTATTACACTCGCAAGCAACGGAAAACACTTCATGGCCGTTTCAGAACCGACATATGGGTTTTAATTGGGTTTGTTTCACCTAATTCTCTATGTAGAATAATCAAATCAATTCTGTATAATTTTATTGTGTCTCTGCTTACTTCATAAATTTTCTATTAGAAAGAAATGAAATGAACTGAATAATGTATTTATGCCATTGAAGTATTTTTTCGTTTGTTTTAGTTTTATAAAAATATACTTCACCATTTTTTTATTTAAAATAAATAAAATTGAATTTGAAATTGCTTTAAATCAATTTATCATTATTCAATTAATATTGTTAAGCTCTGTTAACTGCTTCGATTTTTTTTTTTTCCATTTTAGTAGATACCCACTTGAAATGTTCAGTTAAAATATTATTTCATATCTTATTTTTGCATTTTCTGGAAAATTACAAATGATTTAATAAAAAAAAATATTTCAATTTCATATTTAATATTAATATAAGAAAAAGAGGAATTATTAATTTTTAAATAGACTTTTAATTACGAAAATAAGAATTATATTCTTTTTTTATCAAATAATTTTATTTTAAAACGTCAAAATTTTCAAAACTTAAAATCCGAAATAAAAATCGGAATCTTTTCAAAATTTATTTTGTGGAAAGTTTTCTAATTACAAATAAATAAATAAAATGATGATATTAATATTAATGTGTATAATATCGTGAATTATTTCAATGACTTTTCATAAGCAGCAAATTATTTTCAGATAAAATTGCATGAAAAATCAAAACGCCAAATTCATACTAAAGATATTCTAACTTCTTTGGTTAATGTACTATTTCTTTCGTAACTGAAATTCTTATTACTAAAGAATACGAAAAGATGAATTTTAACAAATGTAGTATGAACAAAAACAGTATAAAACAAAGCAAAAATTTGAAGACACAAATTTTAAAAGAAACAAACAACTAAAAACAAAGTTTTAAAAAGCGTCATAGCATAAAATGTGAAAGGAAAAATTTTAAGAAAACTTTTGATACATAAATATCCATTTACATATTTTATGCTGATTATATTGAGTTAGATGTCAGTCTTTCACAATTACTTAAATACCCTAGAAAATTTTCGTTTAAACAGATATTAAAAATTCAGTATTAAACGAAATTAGTTTTCTAAAATTACAAGGAATAATCACTAGTAACTCTGCTAAGCCCATCCAAGCATAAAACAAACAAAAAAAAGTTTTATAAAATTTCTAAGAAATTAAAATACAGAATTTTACTCAATCTCTTGCTTCTTGCATGAAATTTATTTTGTATGGAATTTGTGGAAATAGTAAGAAAGCTTTCATTTAACCCTGGCAAATTATAAAGAAAATTCGCTAGTAAAAATGAAAATCAAAATTTCAGTTTCGACTGGATGAAATAATACTTTGAAGTGCAAACAAGAATCAAGGCACTAAACGATTCCCAAATTTATCGTTCTTTTTTAAGACAGATCAGTTTATTTTGACCTTCCCGAACCAACCGAAAATAAAAGCACGCACTAAAGCAAAACTCAGCCATACAGTACTTATCGCACAAATCAAACATTTAATTAGTCTTCGCCTGAAATCAGAAAAAAAGAAGTCTTACTCAAATAAACCAAGCACCAACCGGAAAAAGGTAATAACGAAAATAAAATTTAAAATAAAAAAAAACCAATCGTTTCAATTGCTTCTGTGTTTGAAGTCACTTCTCAACGCCGCAAAATTTATTTGAACAGATTGCAAACAGATTGAGTTAATCGTGACTATGATGACGAAGGTTTATCTGTAGAATCCGTCTCTTAAAACGCAGACGCTAGGATCGAAACATCTAATTATAGAATACAGTTTAGAGGATGGTTTCCCGAAAATGAACTCGATGCTTTTAGAGAAGTAAATTTTATTACAAGTGGCAATGAAGGAGGGGAGATAATAAAATTCCTCCCCCCTGCGATTAAAGCTTGATGACTTCATCTTCAGTTTGTTGTTATTCAAAAGTAGAGAAGCGACTAACGGTTTAGGTGAGGCATGTTATAATTGCGTGTGCTTTCCTAACTTTTCGAATATGCAAATCAGGCGAAGAATTTTGCATTATTCTTTATAAATACATTGTTACTACTTTGCATTTTCGCGAAGAATTCTTCCACCTCCATCTACAGAGAGAAATGAATTAGTATGAATTCTGGAATTGAAATAACGGTAGATGCAGTGTTTGGTTATCTGTTCTTTTTAAAGAAATCTCATGATGCTGGGATCTTTATATATTTTAGGTTATCAAACAGTTTTTGTAAATCACATTTCGGCGTTTTATGCATTATCTCTTTTTTAATTTTAATAGAGCGACGCAAATAAAAATTGAAATGTGAGGTATTTCGTTCGATTTGTTAGGAAAGACGGGTGGCAGAAAAATAATTTTATTTTGTAGAAAGATTCTCGTAAAAATTTAAAAAAGAGAGAAAGAGTTCCTTGTAAATAATTTTGAATCTGTGATTCAAATACTGACGTATCTACAGGTGAGTGTGAAAAAAAAATTTAGTAAAAGAAACTTAAGTTCGTTTAAGACGACACAAATTAAAATTAATTTATTATATGAATTAAACAAAATTTTAATTTTAAATTTTCCATTATGATAGGTATATTACATTGCAATATTCTTAGAATGATTTATCGCAAACCTTTATTTTTTAGAAAAGTTTTAATTTAAGAAAATAGTTTTGTCAAAAAAAAAAAAATATATATTCATGAGTCAAGGGAAAAGAGCAAGCAAAAATAATTAAAAATAAGTTTATGTTCTATGTTTTGGAAAATGATTTTCCTGTAATGCATGAACTATTTTTTAATTATCTATTCCTGATAAAAGTTTTTGAAATAAATAAATGGTTTACAGTTTAAATTTGTAAATTAAAGCAATCAGACAGGTGGAGTCTTAGTCTTTAGTTCTAATGACTTAATCATGATCTATTACTTGTTTTATGCGTAATGCCGCATTCCAAATCAAACTTAACAACAAAAGGCTGTCATTTTTACACTCAAATGTTTCTACAAAATCACAGCTTTTTTTTTTAAAATTGACTATGCAAGTATGGTTTCAAAATTTCCAGGAAAATGAAACAAAGAAAGGCGAGTCGCGAAAAAATTCTTAAAAAGCTACTCACTATCAAAATTAAATAGCGCTGGAAAAAAAATCAATAGAAACTATGAATACTTCCTCATGTCCTCTTTTTCTCAACAGCAAACATCTCCAACCTTTAAAAAGGATTTTCATGCTACTGTTTCTATCGGTTCTGGTAGACGGTACTTGTCTTCCTTACACACACACACCCTACACTTTCGTCTTCATTATCTACTTGAATATATATTTTTTTTTCATTTTTTTTTTCGCTTCGACATTTGGACGACAAAAGGAGTCTGTCCAATCACCACCCCCTGCAAGCCATTACGTGGGTCCTGGTTGTCAAGTAGCTACGTCAGTTGTCATACTAGGGCCAGGAAAGCACAAAACGAGATGGAAAAGGGGGGTTTCACAAATGAGAAGGGAACAGCACGTTGGGTAAGAGTGACGCGTCTGATACAGTAAATCCAACTATTTGCATAGCGCCCCCCAGGGAATTATAGGAGAGGGGAAATAGGGTATATATCTGGTGGCTTTAATAGGGACTCAATACATCGTGTTATCTCTGGTCGTGGAAATATCGCGGATATTCTATAGATGAATTCGGGCCCATCTGTTGAACGCGGGGTACCTACTCCTCATGTTTTATCATCGTTCACTATCATAATGTCGGTTTCGAAGTTTACTTTTGTTTGATTGGCAGCCATTAATTCGGTTATTTTTTCTTATGCTTTTCAAAGGGTCTCTCTCTCTCTCTCTCTCTCTCTCTCTCTCTCTCTTTCTTTTCTGTTTGGATATTTTATTTTCATTTACAAGGCATACGGCAATTTGGTTGGGATAAATTAAATTTTAGAGTTAAAGAAAACGGAATTGGTAAGATTTTTTATCGAGATATCTCTATCAAAAAGTTTACTTTTATAATTTAAACATAATTAGTAATTATTAAAAACATTTTACTTTTAGAATAATAGGAACTGGGCGGTTATTTTTAAAAATAATTTTATTAATTTGTATAAAAGATTAGATTTTGTTTTAAAAAACATTTTTTTCTTTTAATTAAGGAGAGGGTTCTTAAACTAGATATACATTTTACTACACTGCTATTGTTTGAATAAATTCTGTACAGTTTTTAAGATTTCTCTTTGTTTTTTAAATCAAATAGAAATTAAGGAAAGCTTAATCAAAAACAATTAGTTTTGGTAGTTTTCCTATAAAGAATATAAATAAAGTACCTATTGATTTGATTATTTACATGTATAGCAAATTATATAAAAATAAGTAATACAAAATCATTTTCCTCAGATTTGTATTCATCAAAGTATAAAAGAAAAATGTTTTTCTTTTTAATATAAAGAAAGGAGTAATTTTACATTTTTTATTCTATCTTTATAAATACTTTTAATTAAAAGTAATTTTTAAAAGGCATCTTATTAGTGTACAAAACAGCAGAGATTTTTTATTTTAATTATCTACTACTTTTTAATCTTAAATATTTATTGTTTCTGGAACTCTCTACTTGATGGTATCACTAGTACGGTTACAAAATTTAATTTTATTACTGGTAAAACTGATAATAAAATACTAACGATATATTAAAGAATTAATTAATGAAATAGAAAAGATACTAGCTTTAAAACATTAATTATTAAAATAGAAAAAAATACTAACTAACAAAATATTAAAATTGAATACTGTTATCAAGAATACACAAGCGTGCAAAATTTTAATGATTTTATTCTTCTAACACACCAGAAGGCTAGAAAAAAGTAGCAAAGATCTGCCTTTGAAAAAATTAAGCAAGTCGAATCAAATAAAAATAATTAATAACAATTCTCATTTGTTCATGTTTTTTTTAATCTTATTTGTCTTCAGGTTCATTTTTTTCTTGTCATTAACTTCATCTTGTTTATCTTAATGCAATATTTGTCGTCAATTCGATTGCAAAGCATTATTCACTTATTTTTTAAATTATAAAATGGCTGTTTTTATTCAATATTTTTCATATGAATTAACAGAAGTAGCAGACAGTTGGAAATATCTGACAAATTCGTTGTTGATAATACATCTATTTTTTTCAGAGTTTTTTTGGTTAAGCAAGTATTGCAATTTTTAACAAGATTTACATTTGCGTATACAATCAAAAGGAAAAAGAAAACTGGTTTAATTTTGACCAATCAACTAAATTTTAAATGTTTATAAAAATCTTTAATATTATCTTTAGTTCAGTTGAAGATGCCCCTTATTAAATTGCTAAATGATTTTAGATAATAATAAGTCATTGCGAATAAATTAAAATTTTATAAGATGAAAGAATTTTGTACTCAAAAAAGTGATCCATGATTAAATGCTATTGTATGCCCAAGTAAAAAAATAAGAAGAACGAAGTAAAGAGATAACAAAAATGAATTTTACTACACATAATCAAATTTTAATAAGATGAAGTTCTTTAAGTGAATGTAAATACTCTTTCAGAAACATGATAAAAAGTTGCATTTTAATACCTAATAGAAATAAATGATGCATGATGAAATTGAGGCTTCAAAATAGAGAAAAAATAAGAACGTAACAAGTGAATTCATTTTAAACATGCAGCTAAATTATTTAATATTCCTTTATCTGAAAGCATTTGTTATTTATGTTATTGCTTTTTAAAAAGGCGACAAAAAAAGGCATTTAAACCATTAGAAAACGAAAGCAAAATAAATGAGATTTACAGAATCAGCTGTTTGTAGATCCCCACCCCCAAATTAATTTGCGTCTCCATGTGTGGTAAATCGAAATAAGCTTTAAGTGTTTATAAATTCCATTACAAGTTGTTAAAGTTTCAGTGAATAAGAAGCATAATTTCTGCTCCTTTTTGCGACACCTCGAAGAATAATAAAGTCACGGAAAAAGTTTCTACTATAATTAGATCGAAAAATTCTCCTCTTTAGTCTAAGCAGTTTTCTTTCTTTCTTTCTTTCTTTTTTTTTTTTCCTTCCCTACCTCCTCGACACATTCTTATTCTTCCCCCCTTCTTTAAAATAAGACAGGTACTATGTCAGTAATCCGCTAGTTTTATTAAATGTTCTAATACAATTATAGAATAATACGTAAAAAATTAATAACACGGCAGTAATCTATATGCATCGAGAAAGGAACTTCTACCGAAGGACTTAGTCTTCCGGATTTAAATGTCGACTTCACGTGCAATTACCATTTGTACTGTACTCATTATTTTAATAGAAGCTTAAGTCTTTGAGTCAGACCATTTCGTTTTTTTAATGCTATCTTTCTTACTTCTCCCCTCTCTCAGTGTTTGAAGAAAAAACGAAATAAAAAAGGGCTCTTAAATACCATTTCTTATTTGCACGCTAATGCATCGGTGTAGGAAAAAATGCAGGTAGAAGGAATAAAATGAGAAAAAGAGACAAAGAAAGAATTGCGGGATGAAAGAGCTGAAAAAAAAATGCAACAAAGGCTAATTTAAAAAGAATATTAAAAGCGGTGCATTTTTTTCCCTCTAGATTTTATTTAATTTTTTTTCTCCTACGCCTCATGGTGTAGCACACACAAAAACATTACGCAAAAATCTCTAATAGCTTCCTATCATATTTATAGGATCCTGTTTTAATCACCCGTGCTGAAGTAATGCAATTCATTCGACCCAGCACTTCCAGTAAGGTTAATGCGGATCAATTTAACACCGACGTCACCACACTGTAAAAATAAAAGTCAAAATTAAGCTGCAGAAAAATCGTGTCAATTTGTTCTAGTGATTTCGGCGAAAATAGGATCTTGCCTGAGATCCGAATGAGACTAAAGAAGTCTGGGAGATGGTGCAAGAAATAAAAACGGAAAAAAGAACGAGAAGTAAAGGAAGGGGAAAAAGGCCCACAAAAACGAAAAAAAAAAAAAAAAAAAAAAGCACTTAACTCTCCTCTTAGCCCATGTCCTCCATTATTCATTACATTCTAAAGTCTTCTTCCTCCCTTCCGTATGCGTCGCTTTTTTTGGCGCAGAGAATTCCCCGTTTAGCCACGAGTACAAGTAATTACTACAATGCGAAGCCAATTGGAGAAGGTATCGCTTTCCTCAGATGTTGAAAGATGAAAGGAAAAGAACTTGGGAATACATTAAACGCTGAGGAAAATCTGGAACGCTCAAGGGCCATCGCAACATGCATCGAAATCTCAGGCTGCTTATGTGTTAGAAGGTGGGGGGAAAATATTGAATTGAGGTTATTCTTCCCCCAGGTGGGGAAGAGGTTGTAAAAAATTGGAAAGGCTCAACCTTTCCACTTTACTGATTGGAATAATCTTTAAAAGGTGTGAAAATCTTTTCTCTGCGAATAAAATTCGACTGCGAAGGATCATTGTTTCAAGGGACGCATTAAAGGGACTTCTTAATCACTCGCTTTCTCCTCTTTGGTCAGATGTAAAAGGAAGAAGCTTTATCCTTGTTGATCGTTTGGAATTTTTAAAAGTCTTTTAATAATCGTTCTTGTATTTTTTTTAGTTTAATTTCGAAGAATTTGTAATGAATTAGTATTCAGATTTTGACATAAACATTGCGGCGACTGGATCTCTATTTTGTATTCTATGCCTACAAATCCTATATATATTTTCATTTCGTGCGATCATAGCACTCCGGTTATAAAGAGGAGAATAATCACATTTATCAAGGAGATAAAAAAAGGTATCATTTAAATTATTTAATTTTATTCATTATAACATTTTTTGTGCTAGTTTTACACTGGTTTACATTAAACATAAATGATATTCAGGTCCAGTTGTTGTTGTTTTTTTGTCATTTATTGTATAAATATTTTGAATAAAAAACTGTCTTTTACTACAACAACTTTAAAATAGCTTATCACTTCTTTTGCAGGAATACATTTGAAAAATTTTCAAATTAAATGCGCTTCCATGTCATTTTTATAAAATATGTATTTAGTTTTTTGCTAAAGAGGGGAAAATTAAGAAGAAAAAAACATTTAACGAAGGAAACAATAGTTTAAAAATATTTTGTCTGTATTACATTTATACAATGGAGGGCAATTCAACTTTTTTACGCCCATTACATAGTCTTAAAATTTAAGGTATCGAAAATACATTGTATAAATCAAGAAATGAGAAAATCAAAAGAGAGCCTTATGTAACGGAATAAAAAAGCACAATGTTCAATGAAACATCAAGAGAGAGCTTTATGTAACGAAATAAAAAAAAGTGCAGCAAATCATGAATGATATTTTTTTTTCCTTACAAAGAGAAGATTTATTTGGTATAAATGTATCTAAATTTTATAATGCTATCCCTAAATTAATAATGAAGTGAAAATAAATACAATAAATGAACAGTACATAACAAACTGCCATTTCCATTAAACTTTTAAACTGGCATTATCCCTAAAATCTATTTTTTAATTGATTAAATTGTGCTTCCTGGAATAACATAATTGATTTTACTACAATTCTTTTTTGTGTGTGTGCAACATAGCTAAAATTTATCTTGTACTGTAAAATACAACAACAAACAATGAATCAACTGAATGACAACATACAATCTCTAAATGGCATGTATTCAGCAAATACAATAACTTAAATTCTAACTTATCTTTCCTTAATATAAAAATAAAGCACAATTTCTAGAAATATTTTTCAAATGAGTGGGATTTTTCAAAAATTCCGTCGTGTTTATTTAATCCAATCTATTTATTAACCTCGAAAAGTGACAGAAGTGAAATAAAATAGCTACGGTCGAGAAATTCGAAAAGTTTTCGGATTCAAAGATTTGTGGAAAGCATCAGAATCGTAAATGACGCGAGCAAATTCAGCAAGCTTTGAGCTAAATAGGTTTTAAATATGAAAAGTTTCCGATAGTTCCGGCCCATTAATCTTAATGAAGAAGGATGAAACACTCACGGATCAATTATGGCAATAATCATTTGCCATTAATCAAGGTACCCGTTGGAAAGCATTTTAAGTGCCCTTCTGTCACAGAGTGCGACACCCTTGATTTATCTTTTCCCCCTTCCCCAGGTACATCAGGTAAAGGAAGGAAATCGCTAACAAACTTACTCCACATGGAATTCTCGGATTCTATTACCTTAATGATTTCCAACTCGTCTAATGTCATTCGACTTACATCAACTGAATTACGGACTGCAAAGCATGTACTTGAGACGAACATTACACTTTTAGGGGGCTAACAAACAAATGTCAAAGAAAAAAGTCTTGACATTTTTCACGTTACTTTCAATTTTTTTTTCTTCCGATTCACTTTGAATCAAGTGATTTTTTTTTAGTTCATTTCAAGGATAGAATTCTCAGAAATTTTAAAAATATTTAAGAAGTGTGTCCCGAAAATTATATGTTTTGATTGATTTTTATAATATTTTACCAATGAGCTCATTAACATCAAGCACTAAATGAAATCGAAAGAAGATTTATATTCAAATATTTTCAAAGCAACAGACTGTATATTCTTGTGAGATTTAACTAGAGACTATTTTTTAAATTGAAACTGAACTTATGAAATCTATTAAACTACATTTTCAATTCGTCTAATGGCATAAAACTGACATCAACTGAATTGCAGGCTGCAATTTTTTATATTTGGGATTGAAAATAGCATTTTTAAGGAATTAACAAACAAACGTTAAAAAAAATCTTAAGATATTCCTCATTTTGAGATTTTTGTTTTCCAATTATCTTGGAACGAGGAATATTTTTAGTCACTTCAATGATTCGAAGTACTCGAATACTTTTTAAGATATTTATTTTTACTTAAGGAATTTTTATTGTTACTTAAGTTTTTGAAATATGATCAATAAACAAATGAGGAAATATTCAATGAAAATTAAAACTTCATTTTGGGTAAAATACTTCAAATTTCATATTGTATACTTTTATAAAAAAAAAATAGTTCATTGCAATGAGTGACATTTCCATCGAAATTTCATTTTCTGATTTTGTCAATTTAATTATTTCTAGACGGTGTGACTCACACCTGCTGAAGTACATGCTATAACACTTGCGCTTGAGATGATGACACTTTAGTTGGGGTAATAAATATAATGATAGACAAATTTAATGAAAGAGTAACAACTCGTTAAGAAGCAAGTAATAAATTTTAGTAAATTTCAAAACTAAATTCAATCTATATTTGAAGTTTAGATGCACGTTGAAAGAAAGGAATGGAAATCTGATACGCCTATTTGCATACAACTCGCTGTAAGAATAAAATTTTAGAACTGAATCAAAATGGTTCGTAAAAAAATCACATTAATTATATTTAACTTATTTCAGAACTTTATTATGAATATTGAAAGGAAATTAAAAAGATATAATTTCAAAATAGAAATTACACATTATTGCACGGTATGACATGCACTATAAGGAAAGACTCTTGAATTAAAATTTAATTTGATTTTTCAATGGCTTTCTTCTACGAAAAAACGAACAAACTAGATGCTTTAAGGATCTTTTTATAAATTATTTTTCTTAAAAAATTTTTATTTTATAGTTCATTTTTCCTTCAATTAAAAAAATAAAATAACAATGATGTATTAATCATTATTTGCTTTTTGAAATTATTTAAAATTTAGAATATTTATTCAAACTTTATAAAAAAACATTTTTTCATGAATACTAATCCAAAAAAGTGAGAAATTAAATGAAAAGTACTAATAAAAAAATTCAGTAAAAAGTCATAAAAGTAAAATTTGCATTACAGTTATCTTGTAGATCAGTTAATTGTCAAATGGCTATAAAAATTGGATTTTTTGAAACATTTCTCAATATGTTTAACTGTTCATTAAATCAAAAATTATTTTCATTTCTTCAGTTTTGGTACTTGTCACTGGAGACAAATTTAAAATTTTCCATAGAGTAATGTTACGGTTATTCAATGAAGTTTCAGCTATTTTATATATCACAATTCAAAGAAATATGAAATAAAACATAAAAATTCCGGCTTTGCGATAAAGGAGGTTTATGGTTAAAATTAAATTTTGAGCGTTGTTGAAAATGTTCATTTGACAAAGCTACTTGATGCATTGTTATGTAAATAAAAAATAAAATGATTATGGAAAATAAAATGTTCAAACAGGTATATTGTTTATAGAAATTTTAAAAAAATGTTGAATAGACATGAAACTCAGTTTTTAAGTTTTGACTGGCTGTTTTTTATGTCATCAGAAGAGAAAACGAAAAGCTAAAATTATATGAAAATGCTTGTATCAGAAAATACTACCATTAAAAATACATAATCGCAGCCCAAAAAGGCTATCTAATGTATTCAGAAACGATAAAACAGTACTCATTTTTATTGATAAATTATATCTACTTATAGCAAAAGGCTGCATCACTTCCAAGAAGTTTTATTTTGTTTTAAACATTGAAAGAAAGAGAGAGAAAAAGAGAGATTCAGTAAAATGTTTTCTAAAAGGGATCGAATATAATTTATATCTCTCTTTCATAAAATCAATTGAAAAGAAAATGAAAAAAACTGCAAGTGCTTTACAGCCGATGGCTTTCATACGAATATTGGCAATTTAACTTAATATTTCAGCGTTATTACAGACACTAAAGGCTAAAAATAAAATCAGAAACATTAATGCGACTTTGTCTAAGTCAGATATAAAGAAATATTGGACCATTCTTTCATTGATCCAGTGAACCAGTATTTGCAGAGATCAAAGAAAAAAAATGGAAACGCTAATTTCAGCGCAAAAAGGTTTTTGTTCAGACGAAATAGAAAAAGTGATATGTCGCTAATATGCTATCAGTTGGAAACTTTTTCTAATTTTTGTATAATTAAATTGGTAATGAAAAGCGGTTTATACATGTGCGTTAGAAAGATGATTTTGAATTTTCAAAATGTAAATAAATACAAGGTGCTGTCTACGATTTTTAACACAGCAAGGTATGTTTGTAATTACTTTGAATCAACAGCTCTGTATTCATAAAATTAAAAAAAATTAAATTTTGCAAAAAACAAAACAAAAAAATCCATCAAGATTAAGGCATTTTTTTACCATTTGGCCTTAAGAAGCATTTTAGTAATAAATCCAAACTCCTTCCTGTTTTTATGTAAATGATTGCTTTGTATTTATTAAAACTTCTTTTTAAAGAACATGTAGTCATATTAGTTCATACTATCAACCGTTATAAAAAATTTTCAATTTGGTTCGAACGCATTATTGTGATGCATTCCAACGTAACATCTTATTGAATTAATTACTGAATATTATAAATAATTAATTATTCATGGTTTCTTGATTTTTTTCTTTTATAAAGTCGAAGCAATAAACAAATAAACAACAATCTTGTTTTCCGATTAAATTCTCCAGAACTAAAAAATATCTTGAATTTAATATTCACTTTTTAATTGCATCAATTTAATAAAATTTGAAAATCTTGAAAATAAGGAATACAAAATAGGAAATTGTATAGGAATTATAAGAAGCATCAAAAATAACTATTTTCTAACTATGGGCTAAAAGGAGAATATTTTCAAAATGTCTTCAAATGCAAACAATAACATATCGAACTTCTAATAACAATCATCGTAACTTGAAAACTTTTCAAGTTTCTCGTTCTTTCACTTCAAATACATTTGTTATTCATTCACTTCAAGTAAAGGCAAAAATTTTAGAATTTTATTTTACAGAAATACTCCTAACATTTTTTTATTTAAAAAATTTATTGTTGATGCATTGTTATTTAATAATGTCTCTTTTCTAGGCCGTCCCATACGAAGGACAAGACAAAAATCCTGAAATGTGCCGAGTATTACTCACACACGAAGTCATGTGCAGGTAAGAAAAATTTATATATAATTACATTTTTTTTTTTTGAAAATGTCGCATTATAGAGTGATATTAACTTGGCAATTTTTACATATCTTTATTTAACTTGACTTGTTTCATATTTATTAGGCTGAAATATTGTAGTTGATTTTTCACTCACTTCTGGATGTGCTTGAGTTTTCAAATTGAGTACGCTTATATGTAATCGATGGTAGAAGATTAACTTAAGATTTTTAAAATTATGCTAGTATTTAATCAATTAATTTAATTAACTTTTGATTCCATACACGAGGCACCACTTGATAGTGAAACTCTTAAAAAATTGCTTTCCTGATTACGTAAAATTCATAAAAGTTTATAAATTGAAAACAAAAAGAAGAAAAATAGAAAATAAAAACTATGAAGGGAAAGCAAACAGTACAAATAAGTAAACAGTAAACATAAGTAAAATAGGTAAACTGTATTATTTTACAAACAGTAAAATAATACAGCTCGAATCAAGAAATTAAACAGTCTCGTTTCCATGTCATTAATTCGATTCTAACCGTATGGTCAGAATTTTTATTGGAATGACGATAGTTATTGACAGCTCAAGGTGGTAATATTTAGAAAGCCATGAGCATCCATAATACTCTTTTAAGTGTTTTGGGAAAATAGGAGTTACAGGAAACTAAATAACTTTTTTTTTTCATTACGCAGAATATTGATTGATACGTTTAAAACTTTTTTCACATTTGTCAAATACTTTTAAATATAGTAACGGCGCGTAGTGATATACGAGTAGTGTTCCACTTTATAAAATTTGAGTTCTTTTTGACTATAAACCCATAGGAAAGGGAATTTTTATTCAAAAATTGGGATGCATTTTATTTGTCAAATATTTATAAGTTTTTGAACATATGCGTCAAAATGCTAACAGCATTTGTTTCATGTTCAAATAATTTCTGCCAGTGCTCAATAAAACACAATTCCTCAAGAAATAGTTATCCACTAATAATAATAATAAGTGCAACAAAAATATTCCTCACAATATTAATCAAAATGAATCCTTTTTTTTTTTGTTGTTGTTGTTGTTGCTTATTAACCTGTTTGGTTGTAACATTTTTTGAAATCTTTCCTATTTCTTTGACATCGTGGGAAAAGCATCTGTTAGCTTTCCTTTTCTTTTTCGACGCATTGTAATCTGATTATACAAGAAACAGAATGCGTGTAGAAGATTAGAATTCAAAGATATGAAAGAGATATCTCTAATTATCTTTCATTTTCTAGAAGCTGTTTTTCTTTTAAAAAAGGCCTGTTCTCTTTGAAAGTGTGTATGAAAGGCGATATTCAAAGCGAACAACATTTTAATTGACTCTGGGCAACTTATAATTAAAGTGCGTGTTACATGAAGAAATGAGATAAAATGAATTTCTAAAGGAAGGAAAAAATAGCACATTTCCACTGCTCGATGATTATAAATCCACAAGTTGATGGCAATTTTTAAGCCGGGAGCGGCTTTCTGCTTCTATTTTATTAATTTAGCTTCATTTTCGGGACGCCGCTGTTAATATTTGAATGATTACTATGAATAAAATATATGTTTTTACCTAAAGCAAAATTTTTTTATCGTTTCATTTCTCTCAATTATGAAAGAATGTAGCACACGCCGATACAAATGTATTTTATTTTGCTTTAATAAAGGTGCTGCGCAGAAACACTGCATTAAAACAAAATTAGTATCACGTCTAATGATTAGTAACAAGATTACTTCTTCTTTTTATTTGTTGTGATTAACTTTTTATTGTTTCTTTTCGCACTCAAATAAGATGACTGCGAGATACTTTTATGCAAGTTTTGTCTATTCAAAGATATCTTGTTTTTATTTCTTTGGAAATTTTAATCTGCACATACGTCTATATTGATATAACCTTTTTTTTTAATTTCTCATAATTTTTAAAGGAATAAAAATTGTTTATGTATTAAAATTCTTGTTATAAGTCTCTTTCATTCTTTTGAATTAAAATGTAAATTTATAATTAAACCTAAATAAAAATATCAAAAAATTCAGAATTTAAACATAAATATATGTTCTTATTAATTTATGCATAAAATTATTAACTTTACGTAGCTTGTCGTTTATTACCAGGAAAGATAAAATAGCTGTACAGTTTCTAAAATTCTAATTCCATTTATAATTGTTTACTTTCTCATTATATATTGGAAGCAAATCATTTTATCATATTCTTGTTTTAACTCAATTTGATGATACTTACGAAGTTTACTTTAATGCAATAAATATAAAAAAAATGAAGGAATAGTTGAAGCATTTAAAAGAAATCTCAATACAATTAAAAGAGTCAAATGATGATTAAAAATAATCGTTAAGATATAACTTTGATGCTTACTATTAAATTCATATCTAACTCAAATTTGAATGAAAAAATGGTAAAAAAGAAACCTCTTTATTCTGATTATCAAAATAAGGTGAAAGCTTTGCTGTATGTTTTTTGAAATTATTTTTTTCATATATAGTTTTTAATCATCTGAATTGTTAGAATTACAATTGCGAGAAACTTCAAAAACATTATTACACAATTTATGGGAATTGACTACAATGCCTTGAATAATTTAGAAATATTGTTTTAGGAAATATTGCATTAATTGTATTTAATCAATAGCCCTTCTTGTTAAATTAGCGGGACGTAGCATTATATAGGTAACATTATTTCCCGACTATGCATATTTATTCATTAGTAGATAGTACATTTTGTCGAAATGCGATTATTAGCAGCCAGTTCACTATTCTAATGTTCATAAGACACAATTAGCTCATGATATCAGTGAGTGAATATTTATTAAATTTGATTGATTAATCACATTTAATCAACGTTTTATCTTATCAATTTGTCATCAAAGTGAATAAATTTCGCGAAGCAGGTAACACCCTTTCGAAAATCATTAGATACTAAATTCTTTGTCTTGATCTTTAATCCATTGTTAATATTGATCTTATACGTGTTTAATGTTTTATGTCTACTTTCGATTATCATGTACTGACTTTTCGATTCTGAAAAATGCGAAATGTTACTTTTTCACTTTTGACTCTTTCTTCATGTCCCTATCAATCTTGGAAAATGAGAATTTCATTATTTCCATTTGTTATTTATTTAGTCTCATTGTTATCAAAATTTAGAAGCTACAGTTTAGACATTTGAATCAATTTGATAAAATAGATAAAATATCTGCATTTTTAAAATTTAATATTAAAACTGTTAAATTAACATTAAAACTGCTAATTTAACATTTAAACATTTAACATTAAAATTGTTAGTTTAACATTTTAATACTTAACATTAAAAATGTAAATTTAACATTAAAACACTATACGTTAGCCACATACCAATATTTTTAAGTTCCATGATTGCAACTAAGCAGTCAAAATTATTCATTCAATTAAAATTTTGATTATAAATGATTGTTTAAATTTTCACTAAATATGATTCATCAGTTCCATTTCAAAAATATCATTGCGAACAACTGATGAAAACAATTAATTTACAAAAAGTAAGATACCTCTTTCAATCAAATATCATACATTTTATTCAAACTCAAATATTTAACATTGTAGACTAGCGTTTAAGCTACAATTATTTTCTTCTGTGTCTTTTATATACACTTATATTGACAAATGAGAAATTCTATTTCAAATTTACCAAGTCCTATCCCAATTAAAATTTAAAAACATCGCATCTTAATCACCTTCTTTGACAAGGGAACTGGAAAGCAACTACTGGAAAAAAAGATCAGAATGACGGGGGTACGTGGATTATTCATTGGAGTTTTCTAACTTGACAAGCGCAGATTCAAAACTGATGAAATGAGAAATGGAATAATCCATCGAGCTTGCGGAATTTTATTTACATGGCATTTAATGAGTAGTAACATTATACGTTGGATTAAACTTTTACAATGTAAGTTGGGGGAAAGTTGAAGGTTAATAAGACCAATAAAGAGCACATATATCAGAGGGATTTTTCCTCCTCAACGGCAAGAAAAGAAAATCACTCGGCGAGTAATCACTGCCGTTTCAAAAGAAACTGTTTGTAGAAGATCTCGCTTTCGGAGAATTTAAGAGAATTTCAAAAGCTTGAAGCACTGCTTTTCGGTACTGATAGAACTGAATTGGAACCGTAAACGGATAATAATTAGGAGAATTAAATTTATTTTGGAATTGAGACAAGCATCAGTGAACTCTTTTCTATTTAATAAACCTTGTTTAATAAGTTTTAAAGATCGAAGGCGATGGATGTTCAGTTTTGGAATAAGCGGTTTTAGTCGCTTCAATTCGAGCTATTTAGTTGCAGTCATGATATTATTTTTGTTAATTTATGGCTTATCAGTTTAATATGAAGAGTATGCCTTTTAAAAAGATTTATTTAGAAATATTGCCTTTGAAAGCAAATTTAAGACAAGAGAAGTCAAGAGAAATAATTAGATAATTAAGTCAAGAGCAATGAATTATTCTCATTTTCAAAAGGGAGTTTCATATAGGACAAAAGAGATCAAAGGTGTATTTAATAAAAAATAATAATAAATATATTAGACAATTTAAGTGGGTGATAGTTAATCCATCAAAGCGAAATTAATTATTTTTGCATATCAATTATTTTAAATTGAAGATAAAACGTGAGTTTTACGTAGAATGCAGAATTATCAAATATTCAGCAAACATAAAAATATTTCGATATATTTAAAATGCATTTTCAAACATAGATTTATTTCTTTTACGCTCGTTCCCTTTCTTAACTTTATTGTTTCTGTCTCTTGCTATTAATCTCTGACGGTTTTAAAATTAACACTTTTTCATTACATGTTTAACAGTTGTTTAAAAGTTGAAAAGAAAACACATTTTATTAAATAAATAACAAAATGTTTTTTTTATCTTATTTTTTTTATCTAGTCGATGCTGCGACAAGAAAAGTTGTGGCAACAGAAACGAAACTCCTTCCGATCCCGTGATAATTGACAGGTAAGTCATTTTTTTAGTATGTATAAACCAGCTTGACAACATAATGATTCAAAACCTATACCTGAAGGATTTTGTTTGCATTTTATATACAATGCAGATTCTTTCTGCCATGTTTCTTTCATGGTCATGTTTACAAAAAAGACAAAATCAGTGTGTGTGTGTTTAATCAACTTCAGGTCGATTGCGCAAAAGTATGAAAACAATTCTGAAAACAATAGTATGAAAACAATATGATTATATTGATTCTCCTATTCTAGATCAATCCAATCAACAATTAAAGCAAAAACTAACTAATGCCATAACTTATTTATATCTTGTAATTCACATGATGTTTTGATGCATGTGCATTTGTGATCGAATTTGAATAACAATTTCAATTGAAGCATTCACCCGATTTGAAATCAAAATGGTATTCCAATTCAAAGTCTGAAATTCACAACCTTTATTAAAATGAATAGGAAAAAAAAAATCCACAAAATCAAATTATGTACCTCTACTGTTCAATATGGTTCAAGCTTTTCAGCGTAAAATTGCTAAAATTCTTTTCAACCATCTAACGCAGCTTTATTGTAGACTTGATTAAAAGAAATATTTGCCAACCTTTTCTGAACAGAGCGTTCACCCTTCGCAACGTTTCTGGCGCTTTTGGTTGAAGACCTGGCATCAATAGCTCTTATTAATACGAGTGAAAGGCACTGGGGTGAGGTGTCTGGTGAACAGGCCGCTTCGTCTGTGATGACATTATCGCTGCAATCATCAAACGAGAAGTGGAAGACCAACTTCACTGCCACGTGACCACCTTAATCCGCTGCACAGATAAGTCCTCTATTCCCGGAGCTCTATCACGCCTAATGATTTTTCTCCAAACCCCCGATACTCAAAAAACACCCCTCATTTTCAAATCGCGGTGGCAAACGGGTAGATCCTCCTCCTCCTCCTCGTTTACAAAAAGTAACTCTTGAGTACCAGCCGTCAGCTGGCGGATGAGAAAATAGCCTGACCATTCCCGGGTGTTACTTTCCACTTGCGGATTTTTGAAGAGCTCTTCAACATCCTGCCCTCCAATGCAGAAAATTCAAGAGTAGTGTTATCAATAGAAAAATGTTCCATAATGATTTTTCATGTAGGTCCTTGCCTGTCGAGGCGCTTAGCAAATGCCACAGAACTGCCTCGCCCTATACAAAAGGACTATGTTCCGAAGGACAATTTTATATTAATTCCAAAAAATCAATATGTTTTCCTTCCGCTGTGAAAAGAGTTAGGTAACAGCTGATGAATGAAACCGCAAACATTGAGTTGTGTGAGAAGGGGGAATAGGCAGGAAGGGTGGGAAAAGACTGTTTGCCTGGAGCAAAAATCATGAGATGAATATTTAATTTCAAATTTGCTCTAATATACTTGCAAGAGTTAAAGGGGTTTTTAGTTAGAAAGGCGCTCTTGATTCTAAGCTTTAGAAAAAGGAAACCCAACAATTTAAAAAACTATTTAGTGCTATATTTAAAATTCAAATTGCTGAGTCACAATTCTCCTGGTGATTCAGTAAGCCTGTTGAATACAATGTTTAGAAGATTTTGATGGCAATTTATTTTGATCAATGTTTTATTTGTGGTTGCTAAAAATGTGTGGAATTAGATTGTTAGTATCACTTTAATTCGAATAAAAATGCTTAGATCTCAGTGCGTATTTGTGACATTCTGAAAAGTGTAATAAGCATCAAGGAGCGTGAAATGGGATAATGTAAAATTTAAAAAGATGTATTTATTATTTCTAAAACAATATTGTGTCTGTATATTTTCTCTACATTCAGTGCCAAGATAATATGTTTTGTGATGCATTCAAAGTGGATTTTGTATTATCAGAACCATTAAAATGTAAAGTTAATATTTAATATCAGGCTACATTGTTATGGACCTTTTTATGATTTTCATTTATAGGATTTAATACAATGCTGCACAGTAACTTATATTTGGTATCAATTTGAGAATATTTCTTTGGTAAGCATTTATGATTACAAATTAATGATTTAAAAAAAATTGAAAAGAAACTATTCGTAAATTAAATCAAAATTTTATTTAAATGTTGAATTTCCCTATTTCTGAAAGTGAAAGCCAAATTAGTTTGTATAAACGAATGCAATTAAAATATTTCACTAATAAAAATTATTTTCTCTCAAATTTTGATCTGTACATCGTTTTATAAACAAATAAAGTACTAAGAATGATGTTTATTAAGTTAAAAATAAAAGATTAGGGCTTAATTTTATTCATTCTGCTAAATGTACAAGCGATAGTATAATGGACATAAAATAATTTCTTTGTGTGAATTTCATTTCTTAAAATAAATTCAATATTAAACGTTTTCCTTTAATGCAATATGCATAAATATTGAATCACAAACAAAGTAATATTCAATTGGAGAAGCAAATGCATTTTTTAGAAATAATGTTGTAACGAGATAACTTAAAATCAGTCATTAAGAACTTAACGTAATAACAGTCACTTTAAGCAAGCATTTCTAGAATACTCAATCAAATAATTTTACTATAATGACTTGTTTGCAATAATTCATCCCCAAACGTTAATTTGAATCATTAATTGTACCCAATTATATTCTTACCCATTCAATTATACCCAATTACTTAATAATATTATTCATGTTAAAAAATGTCTCTACCATTAAGAAAAAGTTTTTAAAAGTATTTCTCGAGATAAAAAAAAAAATCCTGCTTCTGTTGGCCCAAACATTCGAACTAACCCCTCGCAGAAGAAAACAGACTGATTTTTTTAGAACGCTGTCGGTTATTCTACTTTTCCTGCTTATAATTGTTGATAAATCAGGCCCCTCTGATATTCACCTCTCCCCTGTCCTCCGTGGACAAAAGGCTCTCTTGGAGGAGCAGATGGCTCGTTCAACTGGATCCAGTTACCCCGTCCTCACAGAACAACCCCGTTGCTCATTAGATGCCAGAAGGGGGTTGCTACTCCATCATAAAACGCTTGCTATTCACAACCAGTCAGAAGAGGACGGACAGCTACTATAAATGCAATTACGCTGCCCAACACTGCCTGATTTGCTCGAGGAATACAGTTAAAAAAAGCTTCCACCAAGCGTAGTCAACCACCTTAAGCCATTGGAAGATGCATCGACTCATAATTATTTGTATAATGCCCAAATATTAAACATTAACTTTATACTGTTATTGTATTAGCAGGATGAACTTAAAATAGTTGCAACATGTGAAAGTTAATCTTTCCAAGATTATTATGTTAGTTCCATGTAAATCAATCCAATTAACATATGTAATGAAATAAAGTGTAATTGAACCACACGGTGATGCAAAGATTTCCTAATTTTACTGAAAATTCAATAACCTCAGTCTCCGACTAGAGGTGAATTAGTAAATTTTGTTGTTTGTCATCAATGAATGCCGTTTTATACTTAATTTTTATAATACATCTACTATCAACGAAAATAAAAAAAATCAGCCTTTAATAATAAAGTTGATTATACCTTAAGACCCTCTTAAAAATAAGAGATTGGCGTCATCGCATGAGTTCATTATTACACAAAATTCAATTTTGTTATCAATGAAAATCGATGACTAATCTCAGTGATTTAACTTTGAAACCATATCTCTAGCATTAAACACTGGACCTCTAAATTATCATCTAATGACTGATATCACATAAAATTCAAAGTTGCTATCAGAAAAATTTATGATTAATCATAAAGAAAAAGATGATTTAGGCTTTGATAATACATCTTAAGACTGATAAAATTGACTTCTTCCCTGCGTACTTTTAAGTTCACAAAAAGAAATTAGACGAATTCTCACATTCATAAAACGCATCGTAAATTTTAGTACTTTACAGAGTCAATTATTTAAATAAAATCACATTACCTGGTAATGGAATGAAATCAATGGAAACAGAATTATTAAACGAAGAGTACGATAAGTAAAAGCAAGTTGTCAGTTTACAAATGAATACTCCAAAATTAATATATTATTATTATTATTATTTTTATTATTATGTTTTGAAGTTCCATTTCAGGTGAACTATAATTATATCTAGTTTTATATGGATACTTGCAATTTTTCATAAATGAGGATATTTAAGAATAAACTTTACTTCATAGAAAAATTTTCAGTAATCGATTTTTATTTCTAAACTGGAAATAAAATTTAGAAAAAGGAATTCCTCAAGAAAATAATTATGATATTTTTTCTCTAAAGTTTTATCAAAAAGTTAAGGAACTGACATCTTACATAAGAGCTTTGCATTTGATCATATCATTGGTAATATAATTCTTTATTTTTATTAACAGTATACTTACTTCTACTTATTGGGTACCAATCTCAAACTTAAATAGGAGTTGAGATTTTTTTGTTTGTTTAATTCTGAAATTTTCTACTAATACATTGTCGATATTGATAAGCAGTTGCTTTGTTTGCCATAAAAGAAAACGAATCTCAAATTGTTGCAGAAACTATGAGTGATTATGACTGATGAAATTTTCAATAAATACATCAGTAATCAGTTGAAATAATTTATGTACAAAACAACCATTTTGATTAGCATCAAATCCACATCATGTTGAAAAATCTCAAATTGTAGTATAAATTAAGATTGGTCGTACATTAGGAAGTTTTCTATGAGTACCTACAAATTAAAAAAAATTACTAATTGAATGCAATTCTTAGTTGGCATGAAGAAACGGTTACTCTAGTTATCTTTTTCGGCAATTAATGTCGAACTGTAATAGAAAGTGAAATTTCCGATTTTCTAGTCAGAATCAAGACAAGTGAAATTCGTAGTTAGGACGATAAGCCTACCCATTGTGGCAACCCCACAAAAATAACATTGGTTCTGTCGACTGCCGCTTGGAACGATAATGGTGTCGCGTGCCAGGCAGCCTTTATCAGACAGCAAATCGACACCGGCCGCCGCTCCGCCTCGCTTGTTACATCAAAGAACCCCCCTCTCGAATTCGAATCCACCCCTCGATTTCTGCTTCGGCTCCTCTTCCTTCTCTACTCAAGGCCGTATAATTTCATATGCACACAGGAAAAAGCAATAAAGCAACTATCATAATAGAAGTAATAAGGAAACAGAGGAGTATATCAGCCATTTCGAAAGATAAAGAATGTTCCCGCTATAGCAGGATTTCTTATGTGCGATTGATTGATGCATTTTTTTCAATTGTAGCAATATGATCGAGTTTTTTTTTTTTTTTTTGTTCGGACCACTTCCAGTCAGTAGAAATCGGTAAAATATAAATCAAAAATAATTACTGTAATTTTTATGCTTTGAAAATTAATTAAATTCTGAAGGGTTTTTAAAGAAAAAAAATATTACTTAATTTTTAACAAAATCATAATTACGAAGGAAAAAGAGCTGAATATATCTTATCTCTCTAAAATATAATGGTACCTATGAAAAAAAGTTTTTGTTCTCTAAATATATTATGGGCTCACTAGAGAAAGTATGGAATGTAAAATATTGGTTTTATAACTTCGATTTGACAGAGAAAATGTGAAAAAACTTGTTAGACAGCTTAAACTATGCAGTTATTTCGAATTTAAATTGAATAAATTTAAATCCATCATTTACATCCAACAGTTTAATTTTTTGAGATTTTAAAGGATCTGTTGAGTTAAGAATTATACTAAAATTTGAGTTATTTTATAATACTTCAGTCAACTCATGGACTGGGTTAAATGCAATCTCTTTCCTATAGGCTTACTAAGTATTTTGTTTCACAATAATAAAGATTTCACAACATAAAGGTCTTTTATTTTTATCAATTTGTTCATCTTTTTTAAAAATTTATTTGCATATCTTTCACAAAAACAAGCGTGATTTTTGAAAGTAAGCAAGAAGAAAGCAAGCGATACGTCTTTAAAAATCTTAAGATATGTTCGTGATAATATTTTAAATTATCACAAAACGAATTAAATATTTTTCTTAGTTGTAGTTTAAAACTTTTTAATTTAATCTGATAATCATAATAATATAGATAATCAACATTATTTCTATAGATTTTATTAAAAACTTTCGAAGAAGATAGGTTAATGAATAATAAACTATCCTCTAACCTAATTAATGAGTAAGCAATGATAAATTTCATTGCTTATACTTTTTGCCTACATGATATGAAAACAGCAAGCTAAACAGTAAATTTAAAATTAAAAGAAATACAATTGCATTTTCAATAAGCAGAAATTTTACTAAAACCTTTTGGTTTTATATATTAATTTTGGCTGAGGTTCAAATAATTTGAAACTATTCATGCATGCAAACAATATATAAAATTTTCATGAGTGTAAGAATTCCATCAATAAATTTTTTTCTTTGATTGCTTATGTGTTTTATGAATGTTTACTTCCTTTTCGCAACTCTTATTGACACAGAGCGTTTCAAATAAAAAAGTCTAAAGTTTTTCCTCAATAAATCTTTGAGCACATTTTATTTCTTGGAAGAAGAATGCGCCCTTTTTATTTATTGAATATAATGAAAGTATTTCTGATTCACTGCAAGTAACTTTCATTTCACTTTGACTGTAAAAGCACTCCAACTTGTTGTTTCTTAAATACTAATTGGAGAAAGAGGTCTAGACGAAACACAACAAGTTTAGCCTTCTATTTTCACAAATGTTTGATGATCTGTGTTTTCACACAATGCCTTCAAAATCGTACCAAAATCCACACGCGGCATAGAAAGCAAAGTTCTGTTTATCACCGTAGCAGCTCTAGACTGTATATTCATCCACAAACACTCTCTGTGAGCCGTTTTTGAGAGAGTTGTTTGAGAACTCGGATGCAAGTCCCAAGCGAGTTGCCTTCGCACTGCTTTTTGTCCCAGAAGGACGCTGTCAAGTAGGAGGTCTCGCGGAGGGAAGTAGTCCGCTGCGAACAAAATAGACAAGTTGTAGAATTTGTTTTTCTTACGACCGCTGAGAAAGTCACGTGAGTAGAACCTAGTTTCTTTACCGAGTTTGAAGAAAGTCGGAGTGATTTCCAACAAAATGTTAAACTTTATTTTCCCTGCAAAAGATTTTATGGAGAGTAAATGCAATTATGAACATCTATGACTCGCATTTTAGCTTTAAACTGAGGAACACATTGGAGAATGTTGTGTCCCAAGCGGTGCAGTATATTTTAATACGATCGTCAAAGACATATTTAAGTGATAAATGTGTTTTTTGTTATTTTAATACACAATTTTATGTGGTTTTGAATGACAGATAAAGCTCGAATGAAAATCAAAATATTGTGACATTCCAGTATTCGCTCAATTAATCTTTTTTCCAGAGTTATTTCTCATGTTGTGTTTTTTGAATGATAAAAAAAAAATTGAAATAATAACATTAAATTGTTAAGCTTGCGAACAAATGAAATTAAAATAAATTATGTAATTAAAATATAATTCAAATACTTAGAGCTCGAACTAATTTGCTAAATATTCTTATCATATTGTTCACTATTTATATTATAAATATTAGTTTTTATAATAACAATAAAATGGATAAATCTTAAACTGATACTTTACTATATTTGGGTTAAAATTTGAGCGAACATAGAATAAATATTTTTATCTCTATGTTCAGAATTAATCAGAATTCCTTAAAAATTTGCTTAGCTCAGAGATATTATGGATAAAGAGAGGGGGAGAAAATGATTACTTTCGCATAAATTCGTATTTTAAAAAAAGTATATAGCCGTGAAAAAATATTGAATCATCAAATAGTTTCAACAGAAAATCGTATTAAAATGCCATAAGAAAACCAGAATTCTAACTAAATCTAGACCTAGGATATTCGTATTCTACATCTTTACACTATTGAGCATATGTTTTGTAGCGATTAGCTGTTAAATGGTAATAAAAGAATGGAGCTTAGAGACGATGAAGATTACGTTAAGGAATACGGTATAATGTCTCATTCTGATGAGACATCAAATGCAAGTATTTATGGAATTTTACCTTTGAGCGAGCCCATGGAGGAGAAAAAAAGTTCTCCGTGAACGGTGAAAGAAATGACTTTCGGCAGCGGGTAGTGTGTGGCAAACATTATTTTCCCATAAAACAGTTTAATGAGGCTCAAACGTCTTCAGCAGCAAGTAAAATGGGTCTTCTGCTGAGTGAGGTCTCTGGGAGCCTCCGATAAGCGCGTTTCCTCCCACCCTGCTCAAGCACCGTGACTCCTGCAGCTCAACAAATGAATTTTAGTCAACGTTCGATAGCAATTAGGGGAACTATTGTAAAAAGAAAGCGTCTCGCTACACCACCGTAAAGAAGCTAAAGTTAGATTGGAATTCCCCAACTTGATCACAGGCCCACCCCATCAGGGGGGTGTGTCAATCTCCAACGCCCCGCGGGACGCGAATCGGTATCTTTGCGGGCCAAACTTCTGGCTTGGGCCCATGTCCATGAAGCGTGACCACAGCGAGCGGTGGGAGTGGGTCCAAAATTCGCTCCTGAAACGCCAAGATAGTGTCTTTTGCCTAGCCTTGAGCATTCTGAACTTGCATCCCCCTCCCTACCGTAAAAGAGTAGGCTAGCACCTGAAGTGAGGCGTATGTATAGTTGTTTGCCGTCCCAGTCGATATAGCAGCCTGGATAAAATATGATACCTTAGGGAAATCTAAGCTCTGCCTGTTATTTTGCCAATAAGTTTAGCTGCCAGAGCTACGACTCCAACTTAAGAAATTCCTCGAATTTGTTAACACCCCGCTTTCGAGTACGGTTGAAAAAAATGCTTTATATATATTTTTTAAGGTTTATTTCTATGTCTTTATCTCTGGTCGATAAACTGGTTCTGAATAATGCTTCGCGAAACTCTAGTGAACCCATCTTATTTCTCTTTTTCCTTTCGTAAAGAAGTTTGTTGTAAGGGTATATGAATGGAAAAGAATCTGGTTGAAGGAGCGTGCAAATTTTTATGTATTCCCTGCTTTCCAAGCTATTGTACAGAGATATATTTTTATTTTTCATCTTTATAGAAAGGCCCAAAATAAAGTTTTCTTTAATTTAAATTATTTCGAAATATCGAGAATTACATCAAGAAAAATTTAGATTATTTATTAAACATTAAGTTTTTTGTAACTACATGTTTCGAAAACTTGAAAGTATTTTGTGTAAGTCAAACTTTTATGCAATGAAATCACTTGATTTTAACCCTGTGAAATCAATTTCAATATTCAGCGTCTTTTTCAATTCAACATAGTATACAAACGAATACATATATTATTTTTCATTTATTTAGACATTTTAAAATCTTAGAGGCAAAAAAAAAAAAAAAAACTATAATGACTATAAGAATTTTGAATGAATCAGTATGAGTTACGTCTATATATTAAAGTTCTAAAACAGTGTAACGAAGACTTTCAACTAGATTAAAATACATTTTTTTAAAACTGGCAATTAAAGACATTATGGCACTAATTTTTAATTTGTTATATTCCGACTAATGCCTTCAAATGGACAACCATATACCCTCTTCCCCCATTTCTTGGACCTCAAAAAACAAAATTTCCTCAATTTAGATTCTGTTTAACGCTTTCATCTATACAAGAATATAAATGTATATATTTTTTCCCTTTCCCTTGACCTCAAGAAAGCGCGTGCCTCCAATTTCTAAATGTAACAAATTCGGTTGCTTCAAACTCTACACTGTATCTTTCGGAATAGCTCCCTTAAGTAAATTCGCCGTCTACAGATCGAGCTTTATTTTATGTACATTCGTTGCTCGCGAAACCCCCATCTTTCCCAATTGCGATCGTTGTGAGACTTGGCGCTTACCAATAAGGAAGCTATCTGGACAGTCTGACGCAGTCGCCTGCCTCTTGTGGAGATGTCTCTGAGGATCGATCTCCTTGGTTGTTAGGTCACCATATTGTCCACACTCCCTAGAAGCCACTATCAGTCGGTCGTTCGCCAGCTCTACCGTCGCTTAGGGGCTATTTCTGCATTGAGAATGGTCTCCCTTAAGCCTAACCCCAGTGGATTACCGCTGAAAATGTTGCGTGGAAGATATCATTTTCCACTTTAAGGAACGTTACGGCTGCACTTAATTGGTTTGTTTAAACGTGAGCTATCCTTCAATGAGACGTGAGAAATAGAATAAAAATCGCGAGACGGAGTGTCTGCCGTTTTATGTATTGGCGTGTATTTAATTGTCTTTGGAGTTCGGGGGAAAATTTTGGATATATAATGACTTGTTAAGCGATTAATTTATGGAGTATTTAAGTGAGACGAAAGGTGAAGAATGGGCCGTAAAAGAGCTCTTGTTGGAGAAATAAATTAGAGATGGTTTGGGTGTTAGGTTGTCGTAAATTCAAAAAGGAGGCGGTGGTCGTAATTTATTGAACAAATAAAGTTAACCATCCTTAATAAGTTTTGATTTTTAATAATAAATAGCAACATGGAAAGTATAGATACAGATATTGTATTAAAATGAAAGATAAAAAATTAATTATAAAAATTTAACAGCTTATCTGTAATGTATAATTTTAAAGGAAAAAAATAGAAATACTAACGCTAAAAAATTATTTTCATTTTTGTGGTGAAATAATGCTCTGAAATTACTGTGTTAATAATTTAAACACTTAGATTTTTTTTTTTTTTTTTTTTTTTTTTTTTTATAAGTGTCATAGATAAGGAAAAATAAAATGTTAGCTTTCAACATGATTGTACATATCTATGAACATTAGAACACATGGATGGTTTTTTTTTTTAATAAATAAAAGCATCGGTTATTTAAAATAGAATTAGTTACTTACAGAACGGAATACATACTCATATAGACTGGAATTTTAAAATAAAAATTAGTTTTTTTGTTAACTAAATAAAAGTAAATCACGATGTGTAAAACTAAATAATTTCTAATAATTCTTTTTAAAAATTCAACAATAAATTTACGATGCTTTTTTACAAAAAATTTTTTTGTGGAATTCATGAATCGATAGAAATGAATTAATATATATGGTTATTATTCGAAATTATTTTTTTATATTTGAAGATATTTAACTTATAGTTGTCATTTAAACTATGATTTCATATAAAAATCTTTGAATCCCTAAAATGACTCTAGAAATAATCCTAAGTACACTCACCCTAATGAATTAGTGTCATTTAAAAGCATTTAACAAGAATAAAATTTTGACAGCGTATATAAAAGGAATTTTTGTATAATTAGTATAATACAAATTAGTTAATAATAAATCATAATTAGTTAATAATTAAAAAATAAAGAGTAATTTACCTAAATGGAAAATACAGTCTGAAATTTTGGAAATTAATTTCATTTTTTATTTAAAATTAATTTAAAAATTCTTAAGTATGATATTTTCTAAAAAGATATTTAAGAAGATTTTATAAAAATAAAATACTTTTTTTTTTTCAAAAAGAAAAACTTTTCCGAAAGAAGTATAAAAATTTTAAAAATATGTGCGGTATGAGTCTCAGTGTTAAATTATTTTCAATGTGCAATTATGCGACTCAATATTAAACTCTTTCGAATTTACAGTCATTTATTAAACGATAAGGATTTTATATCTCAAGTTCCACGAATTTTCTAAAATGAAAATGAGAGTATAACTTTTTAAAAATCTCTTCTTTAAAACTTTTTCTTGAAATAAACTTAATAGAATAAACTTCTGGCACTGTGTTCGTAAATGCAATAATTAAAATTATTTTGAACATATTTTAAAAATTCTGATATTTTATGAATTTATAAAAAGTGCAGTTCAATTTGTATTTACAATTATTTGTAAAGAGCGAGAGATAAAACATTCCAAGTTCCAAAGTTTTTTGTGTTTTTTTTTAAAAATAGAAATAAGAACATAACTTTTTAAAGTTCCCTCTACAAGAATTTCTTAAATGGAATATGAACCATTCACTCGATTTCCATAAGCGAATTAAAAGTGAATCGAATTTCTTTTTGGCTCCACTTCTCAAAAGCATTGAGTAACGCTCCTTCTTTCACGTGCTTTTGAAGAAAAAGAGCACAAACTTCCAACGAGATTAAAAGAAAGGAGGCCTTCGGAAAGAAAAAAATAAATAAATAAAAGAGGAATTTTGTCGTTTTGAAGCATCTGCCCTCTCTTGAGCTGTCATCTGCGTTCCTTTCCCCATCTCATAGCATGCGAGGCGCGTTTTCAATATTTAAAGAATCGGGCCGTACCTTTGGTGGTCACTACCAGCTCGGCGAGCAATGAAAATTAAATATGAATAATGGAGAAGCTCCGTGTAGAGATAAACACGATCTCTCTTGGATAAACTCTTGACCCAAGATGCACGCTGGGAGGGGCGTTTCAACCAATCCCAGCCCAGAGACCGCCTCCCCAAGGTATTGTTGGAATGGAGGGACCTTAGAAGATCTCTTCCTTGTTCTTGCTACATTTCCTGCAAGGCACACAGACGTTTTGTTTTTGCCATGCCACTTTCTTTTTATAAAGTGGTCCGTCAAAAGGGATGTCCTGAACACTGTTGCTGTGTTCTGCTTCATTTACAGCATCTTTTGAACATTGAGGCCGAATGCTGTCCGATTCATTTAAAATTAGTTCATTTTAAATGAAAGAAAAATTTACCTTTGAGGGTTGTGTAGCTGTCTAGCGAATTTTTTTGAGGCAGTAAATTTGTTTTATTTTCTACGAGAAAGAAAGAGATCCCCCCCCCCTTCAGCAAAATATTTGCAATGTTTCATTCAAGCTGATAAATATGTGTATTTTAGACTATATTGAGAAGATTTTTTTTAATCTTATTTCTTATTATATAAAACATTTGAAGAGAACAATAATTTAAAATAAGCTAATTTTAAAAGAAAGAAATTTTGTATTTGCATTTAGGCAAATTATTTCATCCACAGGAAAAGCCTGAATTATTTAATTTAACATTCTAAAACAGTTCATTATAAGCTCAATAAAAGTGAATTGAAAAGTTGACTAAGTGAAATAGTTAGAAATACGATTAGTATAATTATTCATAATATGCTGCGTGGGTTTTTTTTTTTTTTTTTTTTTTTCAAAAGACTAAAAATCCTGAAATTAGTTTTTTATATATTGTATGTGCTTGCCACTTCTCTTTTAATAGTTTAAAATAAATTTGACAAGTATTTTGTAACAAAATGCAATTTTATAAAAGAAAAAAAAGGGTATTTTTGTATTATAATTGGAAAAGATTACTTCTGTAGTTTTGAATGCAATTAATAGATTCCATTTGAATCTGTGATTTCGGAAAAAATGTTTATGCTGTTTTTAATAGCTATTTTTGTGCCTCTGAGTTCAGATATAGACTTTACCAATACATAATTAAGTTAAATTATTAGCTAATAATTAAGAAAACCAACTAAGATTGAAAATTTTAATAACTACATACCATCTAATCAAGGATTGGTACATTTTCACTTTTCTTTGTTTCTAAAACAGTTCCCATCAAAAGAGTTTTATCTTCAAAATAACTAACGATTACTGAATCACTGATTCCTTCAACATATGAGATTATGATTTTATATCCATAAGTTTCTGTTTAGAGTCAGAAGCCAAAAATTTTTTAAAAACATTATCAGCTTTTGTTAATTGCGTTCCAGAATCAACTTAAAACTATTTGTTTAGTATTATTCATAATAAAAATCATATCAAATTACAGTAGCTGACTAATAAAATAAACATAACTTCAGTATCAATAAAGATAAATTTAAAAGTTATTGATAATGTATAAATATATATGCATGGTGAAAAATTTTACGTAATTTTATTATTTTTAAAAACATTTTATTAATATATAGATAACGACATATTTTGCATTTTCTTGATTTTCTGAAATAATTCTTACAGAAATTACGAAATTTGACAAGAAACTGCTTCAAAAAAGTAATTGATTCAGCATGCTTATCAGCATGGGGGGGGGGGATACTTAAAACAATTTCAATCCTGACTATCCGCTTTTCAAGAAATTCTTTCTCATCATGTAAGAGATAACATACATACAGAATCAATCAGTAAATGAATAAAAATATGAAGCCTCATACATATTACCGTATATATACATTTTAAATACATTCCTGAAGAAGAAAGAAAAAAAGTGTCAATAGACAAATATTTTTTAAAAAATGAAGCCAAATAATACATATTATTTAAATCCCGTAATTCGCACACATCCCATCTTCCGATGTCAAACAATGAACTTAAGCGAAAATTTGCATATCTATGATTAGCTGGAATCCGTTTTAGTTTTGATATCCTCCAATGCAAGAAATATTGTCTATCAACTTAACACCCTGATTATGTATTTAACCCTACTTCGTTTCATTTATTGTTCCACCGACTATTTACTTTCCGATGTACAAGGCCACATTGAAGGACTATGTCAACTTTAACAATATGTTTTTACTCCTATCCTATCCACCCTCTGCCATAAAAAGCGAACGGCTTTATCAAGAGTTCTGGGACCCTTCTGTTTGCTGAGAGAGTACCCTTCATTCCAATTTTACAGTCGTAAGTCACCATTTTATACCCAGTAGCAGTCAATCGCTTACCACGGAAGTAGCGAGAGCACAGATGTCCTAGCCTCTTTAATATTATTCCTCCATTGCGCAAACATGTTAGACCCTCGCAAACCGCTAAAGCTCATTCCACGAAGACCACCCTCCGATCACTCTGTTTTTATTTTATTTGAGCCTGGACCCTCTAGTCTGACTTTAATCCGTGTAATGAGAGAATCAGGCCTGTTTAGGGGTGCGTGACAAGCTTTTAGGGTGGGTGAATCTGGTTACGATCCTCCCCTTCTCGCCAAGCCCTCATGGAAAAGGAGCCAAAAGCCTCTAATTGTAGCAGTTGTTTGTCCTCAAATAGTTTGTTTTACGCGATAAAGATCTCCAATGCAATTGAAACATCCATTTCTCAAAGGTAGTGAGAGAAAGAGAATGGTTGGATTTAAATGATTACCAACAAGAGTGGTCATGACATAAACATTGAGGTTTGGCTTTGGCAGATTAGGAAGGTTTTATGTTGTTTTTAGATTTCTGGAAATGACGAAATCAAATTTATCTTTCTGATGCATGCTAGGAAATAAGTTCGAGTGTAATAGATGCTGATATTGAAGTGATTTAGAATGTTTAATTTTGGAAACGAATAAGATTTCTGAAAATTTGATACTAGTCCCTCTTCCCCTTCTTTAACTACTAATTTAGCTTCTGATTTTGTTTAATGAAAACTAATATTTTAGTGAAAGTTGCAGATTCGATTAGTAGTTTATTGTTGAAGATGCAAATGCTTAAAAATGGAATGGATTTAATTTTCATTGTTTCCAATTAATTTTTTAGTCCTAGCGGAAATAATAAAATTAAAAATCCTTACATTTCTGTGTTTGCGCTGAAAATTGGAGAACTTTAGATATAAATATTTAAGTGAAAGATTAAAAAAATCAAATGATAATCAAACAATCAAATAATAAAAATCAATTTTTAAATCATTAATTTTGATTAATTTCATAATAAATAGACACTAATACTAAAATTTATAAAAAATCTGCGTATTAGGAGCTGTTATTTCAATTTACTTGTGTGATTAGGCTATTTTTTTAGGAATGAAAATACTCGCATAAAGTAAAATTTCCCAGAGCTAAAAGCACAAAAATAACGTTTTCTTCACTTTTAAAATATAAAAGAACTTCAGAACTTTGAACTCATGCCATTTTCTGAAACGACAGCTCAAAACGTGTGTGGTACTTTCTATTAATAAACATGACCCAAGCCTAACTAGTTGGCATTATTTTAAAAACAGACTTTTATCGTTTTAGCCAGAATCTCTTTTGGTGAAACGATGCTGTTCAAATTTAGAACTGAAACCATCAAATGTCCGCAAATTTTTTATTTATTTCAAAATAAGGCCAAACTTTATGACATTAATTTTGTGTAATGCCCCTTTTAGACTTATTATGTATTTATATGACTAGGACACACTTTTTAGTGACTTACTTTATAAAATGTCACTTTTACTGCTTTAAAATTAGAATAGATAAAAAAAAAATAAGTTTATGAATGTAAGTTTTCTGTTTTCTAAAGCATGGATTTATTTTTTAAAGCAATAAATACCGTATTGTACAAAATATTCCTTTTATCAGATTTAAACTATTCCTTTAAAAATGCAGTACACTTTTTTCTGTTTTTATCAGGACAGACCTAACTTTTAAGGCACCTATTTTGCGTGTTACGACAAAATAGTTTTTGCTCCAGTTTAAACCTTCTATCATGCGATGCAACTGGCAACTTTTCTGCTTACTGGAAAGTAAAACCAATTTTTAAGGTATCTAATTGCGAGTTACGCCAAAAGAGCGCTTTAATCCGTTTTGGGCTTTCCTTCACCAAAAGCAACATGGACCTACATCGACAGATGGGACAAACGGGGAAGTTTATCCATCCATAAAGCACGATGCAGGGCGTGCCCGAGCATAGGGCACGAGCCCCTCTCACCCATCATGTTGTTCTTCCTCGACAATAACACACGCCCGATTTCAATAGTTACGTTCATAAAGGGCAATTTTTTGCCTTCCCCACATTCAGTGATGCACAGACGGGGTTTTCCACAAAAGGCACTCGCTGAACACTTGTGGACCTGTTACACTAATTGGCAGGAGGCCGCCTGGCATATGGTGAACCTACAAGTGATCAGCTTTTCGCTCGACCCACTTGCTATCTTTTCAGGGGCTCTGAATATAATTCAATTTGTGTTTCTTTATTTCAAAATAGAAATGTTGCATACTTATAAGAAAATGTGCCGTTAAAAAAATTCAATCAATTATTGCAGTTTGGCATCTTTAAGGCAAATCTCGATTATTTTTACGGTGTGGTTCTTGTGTTTTACTTGCGTTTCATTATTTTGGAAAATGAGCAATATACAGGAACAACACAGTTATCAATAGCACAATAAAAGGCCCGATCTGAAAACTTTTTTTTATCAGTTTTTAATAGTATTTCCATCTCCATTATTTTCTTTCTGACATAGATGTTCCGCTAACTTCTGTGTTTGCTCTGAAAATCCTCGTTTCAGAGCAAGTTTAGTTTCAAAGTTATTCAGAAAGTAAAAATCTCTACAATATTCTTTAACATTAGATCACAGTTATTCAGAAATAAATTGTTTAATTCTATATCTACAAAATCATGTTCGAAAATTCTTTTTGTTAAAAACATTTATTATTTGACATGCGTTGTGTTTTCGCTTCAATATTTTACAAACCTTAAAAATTCAGAATAATTGATAAAATTAAATTAAAAAAAGCACAAATTTAAAATGGAGTGTAAACAAAACTTTCTCGCAGTAAGAACAAATTTTTCATAAATAATGATAAAAATTTTCTCATGCAGTATATAATAAACAGAACAACTATGAAAAGATGAATTTTATTAGAAAAATTTTAATCATTCTAGAGGTATTTTAATAGACTCAGAAATGAAGTCAGTGAAAGAACGAAAATTATAGCCAAACAAAATTTTAAAATCGCATTAGATATGTGAAAATCTTTTACTCAAAAGTCAAGGTTGGGAGATTTTTAAGATTTTTAGAACAACAACAATGTTAAAAAAAAATTTTTAACCTATGAGGCTTGAGTCGTAGGTTAGTTGATAATTGATACTTTAATCTTCACATATCGGTTTATTTTTACCTTTTTCAATATAAAACGGGGTTATTTTTAATAAATATTTATAAGTAATATAAATTCAAAAATCTAAACGCTTCTGCTTTCAAGTTAATGCTTTTTATAAGCAGTGATATCACAGCATCATTTACAAAATTTTGTGCGATAATATAGAAGTCATTTCTAGAATGACGGAAATAAGAGAATTAAAATACATTATAGTTTCTTAGTATTATTAAATGCATGAAATGAATAAAATAAGTTCGACAAAAAATGCCTCAGTTATTGAACTCTTTGTGTATCTTTACTAATGCATAAATGAAGAATTCAACAGGTGAAGAGTGTCATTAAACAATAAAAGGCATTAAAGAAGATTTAGAGGAATTGAGAGAAAAACATTTTCCCGTTCCGCATCTTGAGAAAATGAAAGTTTACGGTTTAACATCTCGGAGTAATTAAGCTTTTGTGTAGTTTATACGGAGCAATACAACACATAAATAAAATTATTCCTCGTTGTGTGGAGCACTTCCAGTGATTAGAATTTATCACTAGCACTCATTGGTCCGAAAAGAAAAAAAATAACGAGAAAACATTATGTTGGGATGCCATTTGGAACTCTTATTTACCGTCTTGCTCCGAAAAAGCCAATAGCCTGCCTCCCCGTTTCTATAGAAACCTATAGGAAACAAAAGAAGATTCGTCCAGAAAACAAAAGAAAAATCCGTAGTAAACATTAATAGATAGTTGTAGACGAGCAAGGAAGGATGAGATTGTTGATTGCACGAACTCCCATCATTCTACGGGAGCGGTCAAGAAATTTTAGTGATCTGACCGTCGTTCCACCCTCAAGGGTGATGTCCAGCGGACCCGAGGGAGCGCTACAATCGGGGACAGCGAAGCAGGATTACGTTAGGCTTAGTGCTGATGGGCCAAATATAGCTTTACTAGATCTAAAGTGAAATTCGATCAATCAGAGGTAGGAAGGAGTAGCTTCGAGCTTTTGCCAATCCTGCCACCAATTTAATTGGTTTTCCCCGAATTACATTTCAACTGGAAGGAAATCGTCCTTTTCAGACGGTCACCGTCTCTTTCAAGTCGCCGACAAGCCTTTGCAAATATGCCGACTGCTGTTTCATTTCATTCGCCTTACCTTATTGATATTTATCCAGTTGGCGCCTCAGTTGCTCGGTTTCATTATCGGTTTCGGTCTCAAATAATGGTTTTTAATAATGCTTTTCTCGTCTTTCCTCTCGAAAATTTGATTTGCACTCTTTTTGACGAAAAGGAAATTCGATTACGAATCGATGCACTTTTTTTTCCTTCTAATATTGTAATTAGGTTTGAAAATAACGAAATTATTATTCTTTGTGTCGCGCATTATAGCATGGATTTTTTCCTTCTCTTTTTTACCATTAATAAGCTTATCTTAAATATCCTTTTATAAACTTTATCAAACATACTGGTTTCAATTAATTGGCTGTTTGAAATAGTCAAAATTGAAAGATTTGCAATAATTGTTTTAAAGTGTTTTTTGCTAGAGTTTAAATGAAATTTGAATTACTATTTCGTTAAAAAATTTTCAAAATTCATAGAGAATTGAAATAATTACAGATCGATTTTAATAGAAAAGAGTAATTCAAAGAATTAATGTACTTAACAGTTTAAAAATTATTGTAAAAATGAACATATATTAAACTTTTATGCATGTCCCGAAAGCAAAGTGTAAAATTGATTAAAATAGAATAAAAGAAAAAATGTAAAGTAACTGATACTAGTTTCGTATTAAGGTGATATCAGTTATAATAAAACGAAATCAATTCATAAATCCTTCAAATTTAATAAATTAATGACAAAATGATACCATATTATTTTGAAAATGATGAATAAGATCATTCCTTAACCATCAAATTTATTTTGATAAAAAATAACCTATTTCTCGACAATTTATTATAGTCATTTACATATTGAACACATAAAGCGTTATATTTAACTATGTTTTATGTTCAAGGTTGATAAACATTACTTACATATTTGTGTAATGATAAACTTCATTCTATTCAAAATAAAATATAAAAAGTTTTAAAAAACCTATTTTGAGTAAAGCAGTTTATTTTAGGTATTTCATTTCAAAATCATAAGATATCACTTAACCATGATCAAATATTTATTGGCAGAATAATTCAAATTTATTACATATTTTTTGAGTATCAATTATTTCTATCAAAAAAGTTTATAAAAATATGAGGTCTGCATGAGAAGTTCCGTCATTAACAGAAGTATGGAAAAGTAACGAAATTGTTTCTGTTTCCTCTCGCTTTTTTTTTCCTTCCTTATTATTATTATTTTTTTAATCTTCTTCATGCTTACACCCTAATTATTTTCTAATTCTGAGCAAAAGTATATAATTTAAAAAATAAAGATAAATAAAGTTATATATTTCTTTAGTTTTATTTTTTAACATTAAGTTCTTTTGCGAAATTTACGAGGCCTTTGGGCTTCTAAAAACTTGTAATAACAAAGATCTCACTCTAGGAAATTATCCCGAGCTTTATTTTAAAACATATTGTCGCCGAAAATTAAATATAATTATTAAGTTCTGAAATATAACTAAATATGAAAAAGATTAGAGATGTATATAATATAAAAATACACCAAAGAAAAAACAAAAGTGTGTTAAAATGTTGCTAAAAGATACTTTTGAATTCTAAAATCAAATCGTACTCCAACAAATAAACATTGAATTTTAAGAAATGCTGTTAAAATTTCTATTATACATTTATTTTGGATTTTATGCTAAAACACGGAAAAAAACTTGAATCAATATTGTTAATTCCCTTAAAGCTTCAAGTAACATATCCAAAAAAATCCGGTTGCACCTTTTATTTGAAAACATAATTTTTTCATTAGATTCAGAAATCCAAACCTTATTTTACCAAGATACAAAACCGGTTTGATCTTATTAGATAAACTTATCAATTCATGCCCAAAAGAAAACCAGTTGTCAGAATATCGAGAAAGGAAAGAAATAAAAAATATCTGGAGTAAAATTAAGTTTTAAATTATACAATCCCTTAATAGCAATTGCCAATTGATTCATTAAAACAGAGTAAAATGAAATAAAATATATTTCTTATGCCTTTTTTTAGAGTTTTAATACTATGCAGACCCCCAATTACTAAAAAAAATTATTTTAAAAATGATTAAAATTATTAAAAAAATTATATAATAACAAAAAATAAACTTAACCTATCATTAAAATTAAAAGCATGTCACCTTGTACAAGAAAAGAGAAATAAAGGAAAAAGGATGATTATTTAAACAAAATCTGTTATTCATTATTTCGTAATATAGAAGATAAGACATGCTTGTAAAATACATTTGAATAATATTTAAAAAATATTTTTATTTACATGATTACACTGTGAAATGTCTAATGAAAATTTCCAAGATAATTATATAATCAGCAATCAGGTAGACGTAAAAGAAAAATTGCAATATTATGAAATACAAAATAAATTGTTTTGATAAGAGCGAGGTTTTTATACTTTTAGAAAAAGGCAATATATGGAAAACGCACAGAAGATCTCAACGGCCATTGCCAAAGAAGTGAGCGGTGGTAACCCCGCGATCATCCGCGGTATCTCCCGGCTTTGGTCCCGTTGCCTCCTCCCGTGCGGTGAGCTTAAGCCTAATGAACACAGAAGCCGTTACACTCTTAACTTTGTTGACAATAGGGAGTGGGGGATTTCCGAGGGATCAGGGGAAGGAAATTTCAGGAGTTGACAGGTGGATCCTCTGACTCAGTCTCGCACTAAGTTTCAATTATTTATGTAAACGTGGGTGATTCTGTCCGACCGAAATTCGGTATTAATGGTTGAGTCTAGATTCGTGACTTACTGCTCCCTGAGTTCACGCACGCAAATGGCGTTTATATAAGGGAGGGGAGGACTGGCCCGTGTTTAAAATTTAACACTCCCTCTCCTCCCTAGCAACAAATTAGATCACCTTTATTCCAGAGGAGAAATTAATCTATGTCTTGGAGTTTTGACATTAATGTTGTCGGATAGAACAAATGGGGAGTAAAAAAAAAATAATTGTATCAACAAAAGTTTATGAAATTTGAAAAAAAGTAAAATATAAGAAAGTATACATTTTTATCTTTCGATTTATATAGTGCATCTGTTTCTTGCAATTCGAATTCACATTTTACTTTGAATACAGATACTATATTTATTTAACAAATACATTTTGCAGATTACTACAAATATCTACTAGAGCATTAAAATGTGTAATATCAAATATATTTTCATTAATTCAGGAAAAACTGTATGTATATTAATATTTGCATCTTTTTGACTGTGTTAAATTTAAATTCAATTATCATTCAAAAATAAGTCTTGCCATATTTTTTCAAGTTGTTGAAGCGAAACCACACAATTACGATGACGGTGAAAATCAATGATTAGATATATATAGTTTTCTAAAAAGCTTTTGTTAGTTCATCATCAAATTAATCTATATTTTGTTGTTTTCGAATAAAACATGTTTAATAAAATAGATGCAAATAAAAAAAGGAATAAACAAAAATAATTTCAACAACGATAAGCATATAAAAAGTAAAAATATATGAATCTTTAAAATGTACGTGTAACTCATTAACAAATTAATACATATTTTAAAATTTTCTTATTAATTATACTTGATTCAGTTGTATGAGGAAGAAGCAAACCAAAAAAGTTTTAAAGTTTCTTATTTGTAGAACATGCTTTTGAGGATTTTAACAAAAACTCCAGTAAGGCATAAACATCTCTACAGCACTTGGCTATGAGTGAAGAAAAATAGTGCACATGTATTGATAATTCCTGAAACTACTTCCAACACAATATTATTGTTATTAATTTAACTTCATCTGAACATTTATAAGTATTGGCAATAAGTACTATAAAAATAAAGCGAATTTCTATACAAATTTGTTTGTTCTGACTTTCTGCTTTTGAAAATTAATTTTAAATCAAACCTAATTTCCGAAATAACTATAAATACATTAAATTCTATTTCAATATAATGTGTAACAGCCCGGCAGATGAAAATTATAGAAATATCTTCCGTTTTCTCTTTTAGAAATATTACAATATACCTTCTTTTATGCGTTATAACAAAATTTTTCAAAGTTAAAATACTTCAGGGAATTTCATCTAATGCGCAACTTTCATACTAGCTTATTACTTAGGCGGAGTTCTAAATTAATATCTAAATTTTCTTTTTAAAAACTTCTACTTGCTTGTTAAGTCTTACCGTACCTTCTTGAATTTACTTTTTTTTTATTTGCTTTCAGCAATACTGAAAAATATGAACATGAATGATAGTTAATAATGTTTGATATAAACTTAGAAAACAAAAATTAGTACAAAATTATTATTAAAACCACTTCATGACGAAATATTAATGAAATCTTGTTTAAGCAATGCATATAGTTTTGAATTACTATGTATATACTAACTTAAAACTTATTGTTTTTCATTAGAATACATTTATACTTACAGTTTTTTATTACACTGTAAAATCACAAAACACGTTATTGTTTAAAATGTATTTAACATCTTCATTTTTAAGCAATAATGGGTACTAGATCCATGAACAAAAGAAATTAAAGCAAATTCCAGTTTGTTTCTCCTCCAGTCTTCTGTAGAACCAGTTTCTTTGCGAAAGCAACTACTATGCAGTGAAACTACTTAACAAAATGGTTAACTTTTTAACGCTAGTAAAATCATTTATCATCGTGAAAACAGTATATCCTTTGCTTGAATCAAAGATATGTTGCAATTACCCTGAGGTTTACCGCTATACATTTCGAAACTAATATCTGTTCGCTCGTGAAAATAGTAATGCGCTTAGATTTTAGATTTTCAAAGTTATGGGATTTAAAATGAAGAAACGTAAAAAAAAGTTGTGTTTGTAAAGATCTTTTAATTTTATTTTTGTAAAAGGGTATTTTTCGAATGATTTTGTATTCTTTTTTAACTCATAGTTTAGATAAATATGTAATTTTTCATATGCAGCTGAGTGCTCAACTTTTTTATGGATTGAACGATTTGAAACATTTTTTTTTCTTTTGAAATATTTCTAGAAATGAAGCTGATTGAAAATTTGGAGGAATTTTAATTTTTTTAATTCAAAATTCCAGAATAAATAAATTATTTAATTAAATTATTCTTAAAAAGGTTTGCTTCTTATATCTAAAAAATATAACAAAAATCATTAAGAAAAATGCATAACTTATTAAAATTATTTAAAATATGTATTTGTATTATACATTTAAAAATACTTTTCATAACTATTTTAATTTGATTTGTTGTTTATTTTCTGAAATTTAATTAAAGTAACAAAACTTAAATTCTAGAAATAAGGCTCCCATAAACATACAGTTATTCTTTGAATGCAACCGTTTTAGCAAAATATTAATTGCAATTGAATAAATTAAAAGTCAAATGCTATAAAGAAATCCATTTAATTTATTTTTAATCAAGCGGAATATATCTTAGTATATATCTTAGAATGTTTTCAGATTTTTTTTCTTTGTCTCTCTCTCTCTCTCTCTCTTTGTTCTTCTCTGGGAAATACAGCTTTTATATACAGATACATCAATCTCAAATCTAAATGTGATTTATCGCAGAATTGATTTTGAAAAAAATTTGCTTTGGTGCCTTGTATATCAGAATTCAATGACTAACCTTAATTCTCTTCAACCACTTTTTAAATCTAGATTTTCCTGTTTCAAATTTATCAACAAATATTTTCAATATTTCTAAAACTGAAAGCATCACAGGCAGAATATGAAAAAGTGCCTCACTTAATGTTTTCCGACACCCATTAACAGAAAGACGAAAATTCTGAACACTGCTACCCAGCACGATTGCCAGTGCCTTCTCCAGTTGCATTTGCCACAAGAGTACTGTCACACCCACTTTTAAAGAATTATCAACTCGTTGATTATTCACGTCTCTACCTGGTCGGAGCACTCTTCGTAACTAATTCCAATCAATGAACTCTTCTATTTGCAAATCTCGTCGAATTTCTTTATCTGATCAGGGCAAAGGTCTGAATTTCGACATCAGTAACTCTCTTTCCTTCATTTGGCATTCCGTGATTCAATTGCAGAGCCGAAAACTTGGGATGTAAGTCAAAGTGTTTGCAACCCTTCCCCGTAATTGGGATTCCTTTAGAAATCAGAAGAGCAGATGTCGATTCCTACAATGTAACGAGTTTGAGCATTTAACTAAAGTCGAGACACGGTCCCTAAATGCAGGAGATGAATTATCGCTTCCACATGACTGCATAACTGCCAGGAAGCAATACTGCAGTTAATACGGCGCAGGTAGGTCATCTTGTTACGAAGGCATGATGCAGTTGCTAATATTGCACCGTGGATACTGCAACGCTTTGGCGCTAATAACGTGTGCTTAATTTATATATGCGCGCCGTGCGGCGTGAATCTACCGGAGATTATGCGCGCTATTCAGTCCTGGCCATTTATGAATAAATAAGGCTCTGTCCTTGGATGCCTATAATGGTCGGGGATACGACAGCCTTAAACTTTACTAGTAATTATGTCATTTACTGGATAAGCAGTTATGTAGCTCTACCCAATTTCTGCGCTACGTGGAGAGGATCTTCAATTCGAGTCTCTTTAAACGGATTCTTTTGAATATTTCCAGATTAAACACACTGATTTGGATAATCTCGCTCAAAATAAATTGTTAACGCCAATTTTGTAACCTTGAATAAAACAAAATTTTCGATTCACAATTAGAATAAAAGAATATTTGAGAAGTATCAGCTCATAATTAATTGATAATTAATCAAATTACTTAATAATTAATCAAAATCAGATACATGTTTTATTTTAGTATATCTACTATAATGGCTAAAATGATGTACAATTTCTATATCCGGTTGCTTTGAAAAGTTGGCATAATAAATACAGTTTAACCTTTGGGATAAATTAACTTTTAAAGAATATATTTCTTTCTTTTAAACTGGAACTTTTTTTTGAAACTTTGAATATGGGTCTTTAAAATTCCTTTCGAAGTATTGCTCTGGTATCTCTCTGATCATTTACATTGCAATGGTTGATCAAAAAGGATATTGATGACTTGAGAGATTGTCTCATGGAGTTGCAAAAAGTCATCAGAGATTTTCTTTCATTTTTTAAAGCTAATGTAATCAAAGGATCAAAAAACTGTTTTGTATCAACTTCTATTTCCAACCTCTATGGTACTATATTTGTTATACTTCGTTCGATGAAAAATTTAAAAACTTGACAGGTTAAAAGAAGAATTCCAAAATAACGTTATTGAAATTTATTTAGAATTCCTATTGGAAGTGAATTTATAAAACTGTAACAAAAATTAATTACAGTTAAAAATGTTTAATTTTTAAAGAAAATACAAACTAAATCCATAAATGTAAACATTATTTGGTTCTTAAGCTTCTTCTCACAATAAAAATAACAGAATACCCGCTTAGAATGTTTAATAATTTATTCTTCTTTACATCGTTAATTCTTATTTAATTACCATTGATTCAAATCATAAATAATTTATACCTCACAAGAAATTAACGAAATTCGGTTATCTAATGGATCATGAGAAAATCATTAAAATTTGCTATTTACCATTTTTTTTCCAGAAAATTATAAAATGAATCAATGAGGGAAAATCACGAAATAACTCTTCAATCGTAATAAAAGTACAATTATCCATTTTTGGTAATTTTTGATATTCCTCCAATTCATCTTAGATCATCCTTTTTACTCTGAAATCACATAATAAATTTGATTTATAGCATAAAAGCTTGTAAAAGAATTTTCATGCTATACTTGTCCAATAATAGACAAAAAAATCATTAAAATCTGTGATTCATCATTTCTTTCCGTCTGATATTTTCCTTCAAAATATTGACAACGGAATGATAGATGGGTGCCTGGGGAGTGGCAACAAGTAAATAATACTCTGATGCCTTCCCCTTAAAGCACCACTTTATGGAAAGCGTCTTTCTGCGTCAAAATCATCCTGAAAAGAATGTGAATTGTAGGTATACTTGCGAGTCCAAAACGTTTCGGTTGAAAGTTTCTCAATAAATAGAAGGTATCTAATGTGTGCCTTTTAACTCTATGACCACTCTTAAACTCCTTTCTAAGGGAGGATAGAACTTCTAGTTGAACACCTCATCACCCAAAGATTGCCATCTGCCTCCCCTTCCTCTTGCCCCTCCACTTCATTTCTTCTAGACATCTCCCTTTCGTTAAAGAAGAGGGTACATCCACAAATTGAAACAGAGGCGAGTTACTATTTAACGAAATTCTACCGTTTCTGTTAAAAATTTTGTAATTAAAAAAATGCTAGGTAAATATTTATAAATACAGTTATGAAGACGAGGAAAAAACAACAATTGAAATATACTTATCCATTAAAAATATCCTAAACAGAAAAAAAAAGTCTGTAACCCTGTTTTGTACAGGTTTTTTTTCAAAGAGAGGAAAAAAAAACCTCATTTTTCATAAAAATTTTCACACTTTTATTTATGACAACATAAGTCATGGAATTAAAATACTGGATTAATAGAAAAATCCACTTTTCGATTATTCTCAAATTCGTAGAAACAATTAATTCATTGTTTAATGTAAGACGATTATTACCTAAAACAAGTATGGAAAAATAAAATTCCCGTGAGTGTTTTACACTCAAGAGAGACAGAAAATTTTTAAAAATGTGGCATTTTTTGCGTTTTTACTCGAAATGGCATCATATACAAATGTTTTTCTTTCCATTTTTTTATCGTTCTTTTGATGCTATTGATATTTAAATTATTTTTGGCACAAATGTGACTTAATGGAGAGTAAAAAAATGTTTTAGTAGCTATTAATAAGAGCCTCAAAACCACAGTTAATTTTTTCCTACAATTTTTTTCGACTATTTGGAGCAGAAGTCTTTATTTTTGACCATTAATTAAAGAAATAAAATTTTAAAAAAACGTTGGAAGTTTCAGAGAATATTTCAATTCCTAATGAATGAATTCACCTTATTGCAATTTACGCATTGTTTTGAATATCCATACCACTTTTTTATGTGGCCATTTATATTACAGAAGAATAACTCCTTTAGAAAAAGCGATTTTCAGGATTCTAACAGAAGAAAAAAAACGCCTCATCATTTTAATATTTTCTAACTCAGAAATAGATAATAATTTGAATATTCGTAAGTTCATATTAAAATACTGTTTAATCTCCTATTGTCTTATTGATTTTCTTCGTTCTTAATTTATTAAGAATAACTGGTTAGCGATATTTAAATATCTCTAAACAAGTCCACGTTGTCAAAAAAAAAAAAGTAAAAAAGTAAGATAATATATTTTCAACAACTGAAGATTTAAGAGCGAATTTTTCTGGACCTTTATTGGGAAAGATCATCATATTATTAATAGTTATTTTTAATGTTTGCTGCTGTTTCATCATTTAATTATATAAATTAAAGTTTTTGGATAAATAAAACAAGAAAACGTAATAATAAAAATTGTTAAGAAATTGAAAAGATTGTTTTATCTATAATACCACCATGTCAAGCTTGCTGTATCTATGGCCAAATCTGACACTCTGGAACAGAAGAACACGGATTCATAACCTGATTCAACTGAAAATAATACGTGTTAAATCAACTGTGCCATTCCCCCCACCCTAGATATGGCGTCTAAGCTCGAAGAGGAATACCTCCTTAAATTTTGTCCTTCCCATCAGACTGTTGCTGCCAGATATTATTCCAAAGTAGAAATTGTGTAGCTACAAGACAGAAAATTAAATTAACAAATCGATTAGTATAAAGTATTTGATATTCTTTCAATATGGTTTATTTAGAATTTCTTTAAAAGTTGGAGAAAGATTAAAAATAAACATATATTCTGAAGATCTACGCTAATTGAAATCTCTCTCTTCTATCCATCTATCTGAAATCTTCTCTTTCTTGCTCTCTGTCTTTTAATTTCTGGCTTTAATTAGCCAAAGGTGACTCTTAAGGGAAAAAACACATACTTTTTAATTTCATAATAAGTAAATTTGTTTCACCGACAGAAATTTCAAAGATACAATGGGGACAACGTATATAAAAAAATTAAGAGATCAAAGTTCTCAAACCAAGTTTTTTTGCCTTTAGTTGCACCCTCCTCTGCATGACTGAAACATAAGCCAGTGACAAATGAGCTCCCTCCAGAGAGCTTCTTTTCAAATATGTTAATTATTCAAAGGTGATGATCGGCCAGTGACTTTCTCCTTGCTGAAGATCCACCAATCTGTAATTGAAGTGCCCTCCTATGCCTAATTGATTTAGCCCCTATGCCTTTGTTTGTTTCTAATCCTATAAAGCGTTTAAAGATCATATCCCGGCGCAGTGATAATCTTACACAGAGAAAGCACAAGGATCTCTTAATGCGATGAGCATCGGAAGGTAAAATACTTTTCAACAGAGCCTGCCTTCTACTTTTTTGAGTACTGGGAGACGTGTCAGAAGAAGAGGATAAAAGGGTAAAAGAAAATTTTTTCACTGCTGAAATGAGTTGAGATTCTTTCCGAAACGGCGCCTACTAGAGTAAGTAGACCCCGATCTCATTTTGGGGTGTGCTCCCGATGCTTATTTAAACTTCTTCTCCCTGCATTGTTTTTCTTATGCACTATTCCATCCTGAGTGAATTTGAAAATGCATGAGAAAAGGATAAAAACTGTTTTACATTGTTTTATAAAAGTCGGAATGAAAATAAAAATGAGGGAGAACGGTTGAAAAAGATATCCTCCATTACGAATTTCCCGTCGTTTGCTGGAAAAAAAAGATGTAGCAGGAAGGGAAATATGAGTTCGCGTGCAAAGATATTTGCATCGGGAAAGTTGAGCTTTAAGTACTGAAAATATTTTGTGAAATTAAATTATTTTTTTAATAAGAGAAAAGTAAAATAAGTTACTCTGCACAAGAACCCAGGAGAAAATTATTCGATGAATGCAACAGAATATTTTAAAGAAAATTTATGACATTCTACTGCTTATTTAGCACTTTAAAAAGATCGTTATTTACATCATTTAGAGAATGATAAATTAATTGCATTTTCTTCCCAAAAACGCTTTAAACAAGTTAGTAGTTGGCTTTAGGCAATGAAAATATTTGCATTTCTTTATCAAAAAAATGATATAACTTTGGTCGCTTGACTTAACTCAAAATGCTTACATCTTTTCCATAAATGCAATTTTCTTTTAATGTAACACTTTTAGTATAAATCCGTAGCTGCAACAAATATAATAAAACTTTAAATTTCGTTGAAAATCAAATTATCATCTGAAGTGTATAAACTGCTTTATATGAATATAAAAGTTAGTTAAATCTTTTAATATTCAACAAAATAATCTAAAAATTTGATTTGGATTCTGCTTAATAATCTTATTACAACATTTATTTTTTGGGATTAAAATGTCAAGCAAAATTAATTATCATGCACTAATAAGAATTATTTTTTATTCATCTTTTTTATATGTGAAAGATACGGTTATGGATCAAAATTGTAATATTATATATATATATTTAAAAAAAACCATTAAATTTATGACTCAACACTTTGTATATATATATATAGTACTTTGTGTGTGTGTATATATATATATATACACACACACACAAAGTGTTAAGTCATAAATTTAATGGGGTTTTTTTTGTGAAAATTAGTAATTTTCATTTAACTGATTCGATTTGAAAATGAAAATATCTGAAGTAAAACTGCTGATTATTGAATTACAATAATTGCATTTACCTTCTTCTGCTTATTCTTTATTCTATTTCAGATTTAAAAAATCAAAATATTTTTAAATAAGCATTTTATTTGTTTAATTCCTCTTCTAATCCAGATAGATGAATTTGTTCATTTTAAAACAAAGTTTTTGAAATGTTACTTTTGAAACTTTCAGATTAGATTTTGTTAAGAAAACTGAATTTCCCATAAGATAAAATTAGAGGACTGTTGATGAAAAGGAACCATCCCCAAAATCAGATCTGGTACATTAAAATATATCATTAAAAACCGCCTCTTTATTTATATCTTAAAAGTTATCAATATTTTAAGTATCGTGATTATCCGATCATAAACTTATTTTCCATCGGTTTCCACGGGGTGTTTTTTAACGACCCAAGTCTTACACAGCGTAATAGTTTTTTTTTCAAATTTGATTACTGTTTTTAGTAAATTATTAAATGAAGCAAAGACATATTTAATGTAAGGCAAATGATATTTTTTACGCCAATTTAAAAAAACGCTCTTCTCAAAGCGGTGAAAAAATACCGCCCTTTTTACCATCCACTAAATGAATGGAAGAGAGTAAAAAAAATGGTGTCTAGAAATCAACATTAATTATACTGACAGCATCTCAGTGAATAATACTCACACATACATTTGATCCCAATATTGTAAGAAACGCAATTATAAGATGTTTTTCAGACTAAATATCCAGAAAAAATAATTTTTTTTTATCACTTCTTGCTCTGGGTACGCTAACAAGTCTGTAATTTATTACCTCCTAAAAACTTTTAGCTTGTATGGTAATTAAAATTATCAAACCAGGCTTGAAAAATGAGGAAAAAAATTTTCACGCTTACTAAAAACTAGCTTTTATTTCTATATATATATGTGTAAAAAAAAAAAAAAAGCACCGACTTAATGTTTTTCTCAATGGACCGGAGAAAATTTCTGAGTCTAGGAGTCAAAAAAAGTATTCCATCTGTAACGGTTTATTTGGAACATTTTCCCCCCGTATGTGCTCGTAATATGTAAAAATACGTGCTTCACAGGAGGTGCGTTTTTTTCAGAGGGCTTTCTCCCCTGGTGCTTTCCACTTTTTTAGGGACATTAGGGATTGATTTATGCAGGGAAGCGAGAGGGAAAAAAATTGCTACTAAGAAGAACTTCTCGAGTCGAATCGACACTGCATAAAAAGCTCCGTAATCGACTCGTGCAAGAGTGCTAATTCATGTACACCAAATGTCCCTTTGGATGTTTTCGCCCACTGTCACTCAGTCTCCATCCCTCTAGTGAAATCAAATAGTGGTGAAAAGAATTAGATAAAAAAATGCAATTTTTTCCAGTTTCAAGTAGTCTAATTTAGGGAGAAAATACATTTCATTTTTTTCATGTTATTAAACAAGTCTCGAACGATGGCCTCTTATTTATATAATTATGATTTAAATTAGTTTTATTACATAGGGGAATGTTCTTTCCGATGTGTGTCATTGCTAAATGGACGTTATTTAGTAACTTGAAGAGTGTGAAACAGTCAGCAGGCATTCCAGTTTTCTCGAAGGCTTTGTATTTTTTGGTTTACCATACGAATTTTAAACAGTCTCAGATTACCAACTATCAATAAGCTGTAAAAATTATACAGTTTTTTTTGTTTGTTTTTTATTTATGATCCTTTTTAACTTCAAATACTTTTTTTTTCAATTTTTTTTAATCAAACCTATCTGCAAGCATCGCATTGGCATAAATATTTAACTGAGGAATTCATGGTAATATTTGACACTTAATGTATTATTTAAAATTGTACATCTAGCATGTAAAATAAAAACTGGTGTCTTTTGCATATGAGTCAGTAATTATAAATATTAACAAATATCAATAACTGAAATGAATAACGCAATGATATGGCATTTAGTAGCAATTCACCCTGAACCTTGCGCCGTACAATGAAACTCTCCGAGCAGAATTTCTGTGAGTTAGTAACGACCTTGAATATATTCTAGATGAATAGGAATTTAGACTGCCGATTAAGATGAAGATTTTAAACATGTGTTAGATGAGTAGAAATTTAGAGTGTGTGAGTAAGCCAGCGAGCTTTACTATTGTTTTATTGCTTTTAAATTACACTAAACTTAAAAGATACATTTTTAAAAAGGGGAAAAGCTATGAAATAAAATTAGAAATATTTAATTCTGAAAAAAAAAGTATTTTTCTTGAATATTTATGCCTAAAGCAGTGAGCAATTAAATCAATCTTATTTTTTCGATGTAAATGATCACCCTTTCAGCTTAATTCCTTTATCCCGTCATTTTATAAGCTTAAAAAAGATCGGGAAAAATTTCAATGTTATATATAAACGAATCCACACAAGTACTAAAGTATAACTTTCCTTTATTTTTTTCGGTAATTTTAAAATGTGGTTGATATTAATGCGACATTTCTAAGAGTATTTCTATCTGCATTTTGTTGTAAATAATAATAGCAAAGCATAATAAGTCTTTCGACAAAAATTACCTGAAATATTTAAGCCAATGATTCTAAAACTATAGCGGCTGTCCGATTGCGATGAGGCAAGTAACAGAAAACAGAATAAAGATAAGAGAAAAATTCAAACATTTCTGATAAAGCGCTACTAGAATCAAAAATTAGAAAAAAGGCATCATGTTAATACAAAAATGGAATATCATCATGAAAAATTGATAAAATTGCATAATAATTATTATCAAAAATGCCTTTGGGTTATTTTAAATTTCAAAATTTATCCGAATGGAAGAAAAAGGTTTTGAGAAATCTTTGAAAAGTGGATGCACATACATTAAAAATTTGAGATCTGTTGATTTAAATTATTAAAAATGTTTTTTAATCTTTCGATTCCTGGTAAATTATATTAATCCTTTATTGGTGAGCAAGTGAATAGTAATAAGAATCCATGGAATTTCGAATATAATATTTTCGATACCATAAATAAAAATAAAGATGTAGAGAAATAATTTTTGCACAACGAAATAATAATCTTTATCCGCTAATTAATAAAAAAAAACGTATTGTGTAATAGCAGGCTCAGATATTCATCATCCGACTTTATTTATTTTTTCATCTTTAGGTAGGAGGGGAATGTATGTCCATCATCCACAATCTTGGGGTTATAATTAAGAGCCGAGTGTCAGGGGAACAGAGCTTAACTTGTTCCACTGCTGAGATAAAGAAAAGCAGAAAAAAAAGAAAAAGAAAGAAAATAAAAGAAAGCAAGCAGAAAGCAATCGACAATTACCTTTTTGGCACTGCTTATGAGCATTTGCTCGAATCCCCAAAGAACCACAAGATTAGCGGAGGTATGCCGCTGTTGAATTCCTCCTGAAGAATCGTTGGGTAAAGCGATAACGCTGTGTTTGTTTGCACGATGGCTACGTAATCTTCTTTAGAGTCACCATTTAAATGTACTATCATAAGTAAATACGATTAATAAAGTCATCTCGAATTACGCGTGCCATTAACGCGGAACGGTGCTCTTGGAAAACCGTTTCGAAATTGCCCTAAAGTGTAACTTAATTGGATCGCTGTTTTTGTCTCTAATCCTTGTTTGTTAAAATGGGCGTCACTTCAAGCCACTTAATGGCGGAAATTATAGTGGTTTTAAAAGCGAGAAGGAGAAGTTTTGATCCCGAATAAGATACCTTTTCCCACTAAATGCCATTTAAATCGCTGTTATCCTTTTTTTATTTTTATGTCTCAATTAAAAGCTAAAGATGTTATTAAATAAATGATAAAAATTAATTATTCTCGCGAATGCGTCTGTGTTTGAAGAAAGTCATTTCAGCCCGGAGGCTTTGCTTTGAATGGAATCTGTTGCCGAAAGAAGAAATCAATTGCTGTGCCTGTTCTTGAAGCCTACTCGCACCTTTTCAGAATATGCGGTTAATTGGCACCTGTTTGCTTTACTAATGGGTATACATTGATGTGCCTCGTTTTAGAAAGGAAAAATTAGTTAAAGTACTCCTCTTTCCCTTACATCAATTTTATTTTGTTTGTTGCTTGCGCTCATGGATATTACTGCTTCTCACATATGAAACAAAAATGTATTTTTATTTGATTACATTTATTCCAAACTTTCTTTTGGGTGAAAGAAAGCAAATCATTCTTTGGATACATAATAAGAAAAATAAATTTTATTTTCTCTGACTGCAATTTACAAAAAATCACATCATCTTTTCAACCCCTGTATCCAAATCTCTAAAAGAATATTACAAATTGAGGTTTTTGTGTATATATTATCTCCACTTGCATATCTCACATTAAAATTAAATCTGACAATTTTATTTCTTCAAAGATTAAATGCAGGAGAATTGATTCATTTCATTCGTCATTCTCCTCAGATTTCCGTCTTTTCTTCTTTTATTTATTTATTTATTGTAAATTAACTCCTTGAATAAAAAACAAATAAATGATTTGATAGAATGCATAATATGGTTCTTAATTTTTTTTTCCGTGGAAATTTCTGGAATTTGAAGCTGTGACTTTATTAACAATAAAAGGATTGAGATTTCATTTATGACAAATCATTTGCCTTTTCTTAGCGGTGAACAATAAAGATTAAATCAAATATCTGATTTCAATTTATTGAAATATTTATTGAAGAAACAAAGAAGATTGCTATTAAAATGTGTTTGAGTATGTGTGAGTTTAAAATAACTCTTTCTTTATAAAAAAAATTAATTTCTGGATTTCGAGAAAAATATTTGATATTTCATGGTAAAAAAAAATACTCCACTCTGAAGTACGAGCATTCTTTAATAACGAAAGAAATTCTCTTCATTTAGCATTGTTAAAATATCTCCATTTAATTTCATAAAGAAAAATATTTTCAATTAAACAACTTTTGGAAAAATTTTAATTATTTTTGCTGACCGAATAAAAATTCTTGTTGAACCAGTCAGTTTTTGCTGATAGCACTTTTAATAAAAATATAGTAAAATTTAATTTTTTAAGTAGCTGTGTAAAACATAAATTTAAAACTTAAAGAAATGCATTTTTATTTGATCCAAATACTTTTACAACCACGTAATCATTTTGTTTAATTTAATAACAAGAATCTAAACTGTGAATCAGCAACATATGAAAAAAATACTGCGGTAAAAAAAATTTCGAAAAATCAAAAACTGAATATTGCTTTTTATTTAATTTATGCAAAATTTTAAGCATGATTAATATTTTCCGCCTGAACAGAACTGAGAAGAAATCTTCATAACATTTTTTATGATAGAAAAAAGAAAAATTCATGGCCCTTTGAAGTTATATCCGCAATAATTTCATTTCAGTCCAATTTTCACTGGAAATCAAAATTTGCTGCTCTTGTACTTTCAAATGCACAATGTTTTTCATTTCCTTTGCTAAGTGGAAGTAAAAGCAAGTGAAACGTAAATCCTCAGACACTGTTTGATTAAATTAAAATTATATGTGCACTTCGATTGATTTATTTTTTGAATAATTTCTCTCGTAGCAAATAAAAGCAAATTTTTCACAAAGATTAGGACTTCATTGATTACATATCCTATAAATACATCCCTCTTGCGGATTTTTTCTTTTTTTTTGTTCTCTATTGAAAATGGGGCGTTTTTTTCATCAAATTTCAAAGATGAATGAGTTTTTAATTATCTTTTGATCGAAATGAAAGCCTTTCGTAGTAAATTGCATTCACTTAGTAGATAATCATTTCTTGGAAATTCGAAAACAGCCCATGTTAGCATCCCTTTTAGGTCAATGGTTTCAAAAATTCATTAATATTTCTAAATTATGTTTAAATGTGGTAGCTGGGCCCTATTCAAAGGTTCCAGAGCACAAAAATACTAATATTTGAGATTGCTTTTGATAATAACTTGTAAATTAAATTTTAGCTTACAGATCATTTTAACTTGTTGTTTACAGCTTGTAAAATAAATTTTTACGATGATTTCAGTTCACCGCTTTCAGCGAATAAATTCAAACTCCTCTTATTATGGAGTGATGAAGATTTGCATAATAATGCTCATGTTCCCTTTCTTTTCTTTTTTTTTCCTTTTTTAAAATTTATTAATGCTTAAACATAGTACTGAGAATTGAAAATAGCTGAGTAACACTGAAAATTTGTGTTTTTTCACAAGAATTTGCTTTAACATAACTTTAAAATATTTCCTTTGAGAAAAAAAATATGTATAATCTTTTCAAAAGATAGAAACTTTTTTTAAAAAATAAAAGAAAAGCACCTTTATCCTCATAATTCAAACATCAGTGTCATTACTGCACATTCGATTTTATGTTATTTGACATTCGTGAGATGTGATTTTATTATCTTAGGATATGGAGTGTTACATTTTATAAAGTTGCATCAATGCATGATTAATTATGTTTTTATGTGGCGTAATATATGGCAGACAATTAATTAAAAATTGATAGTAAGAAGGAAAACATTTTCAGTATTGTATCTTGTTATCCTCTTGTCGAATAAACTTTAATTACTTGGAAATAGAATCAGAATTAGCATGGATGAAATGATACTCTCTTTCAAAAGTTTTTATAATGAGAATAAAGGTATATAGAATGCTCAGAAAAACTACAATAAAATTATTCATTAGTAAACAAAAACTCACGATGACTTATTGCAAAATTTTGAAGTAAACTATTTGCATCTTTCACCACAAATGACAAAAAAATCCAAAGCAGCTTCAATAAATTAAAACAGAAGTTCTAATATCCAGAAGAACTGTATACAGAATGATGGACAAAGGTATAATATAATAATCGATAAGAGTAATCAAAATTAAAATGTAATTATGCGATAGTAAATCAAAACTCATATTGGGTTATTTCAAAATTTTAAATTTAAATATCTATCACAGATCAAAATTAAATTACATGCCAGTTTCCATAAACTAAAATAACAACAACAACAGATAGCCTTGAGAGCTTCCGTTAAACAGAAATGATATTAAAGAAGAGGACTGCTCTCTTCCACAAATTCTTAGGGGAAAAAAAGAACATATTAAAGCAAACTATATTTCATTCTATGATTTACGTAAATCCCCACAATAAAATTAGAATTAGTTAACCCAAAATACAAAGTGATATGTATTATCAAACATGTTTTTAGCATAAATAAAAAAAAAGTAAAAAACACTCTTAATAAGTTCAAACACTAGTAATTGTGTTTCGTATTTAGAGCGAAAATTTGTCTAAAGATTTACTCAAAAGTAGTCAAATCTAAATACTCTTCCATTCGACAGAAATTTAATGGGCAAGTCAAGGAAAATGTATTACCCTCTTCCACAAGTCCTCAGGTACAGAAGAAGGGCAATGTTAGGTAAACGATCTTCTACTCTTGCCCTCTCAGGTGCAGAGAAAGAAGTTAGCCCCTGCTGAAAGGGAGCCGCACCCCATATCTTCTCTGGATTTGGCGATAGCTCACTACTTTACAGATAAAATACGAAGGGCAGGCCAGGATTGTCTCTGGTTTTGAGAGACGGAGAGAAGCTAATGAAGTGGAGTGAGGTGGAATTTCACAAATACGCATTGAGATAAAATTGAATTAACATAAATTCAGTAGTAAATAAAAAACATCTATCATGCAAAAGGAAAAAAAATGTGATTAAAGTATATGAGGAATGATATGTTAAAAAAAAAGAAAGCTATTTATTGTTGTTGAAATAATGATTGAAATCCAGACATATAGATTTCAAAAACATTTGCGATTTTGTTTGAATATAAATGCAAAAATTTACTATTATATTTGGTAAATATTAAAGAATGGTTATTCCGATGGCATCATATTTCTAATTAATTCGATGAATCTTTTCTCTCATGAACGTGAGAAAAAAATATTCACTTTCTTCTTTTGATTTTCTTCTGGTATGTGATTCAAATATCAGAACTAATGATTTAATGATTGTTTTATATATCAAAAACAGAAACTCCCTCTCCTAATTAAATACTTTCGAACAAATCATTATCCTCTTCATCTGATGACTGTTCAGAATGGCGTAATTCTCCCCAAAACAGCCCTCATGCTATTCCAGAATTAAAATTTAATCTAACTAAACTAAACCTAGCACATCAGTTTCAAATTCAATATATCTTTATGATGATTCTAGAGCATCAGGCCTTCCAACCCTGTATCCAACCGAATGATTATTTATCATTAATCTAATTAAATAATTTATTACTAATCAAACTAAATTAAACCTAACACATGAGAGCCATAATCAGTGTACTTTGAAGATGATTTTGCAGCCTCAAACTTTTGATCCTCAAAGCAATCAAACGATATTTTATTTGCCCTCACTACTTAATTCCAATTAACTATTTTCTTACACATCTGCTTCATGAGAAAAAAACATTCCCAAAGCGTTTTTAATATTTATTTTGCGAGTCGTTTTTCAAGAATTGTAAATAATTTTATTTACTCCAGTAAAGTACTTGATTTGTAAAAGACTCGGTAACCCTTTCATCAGGCTACTACAAATGCAATCAATATGTTGGCTTACAAAAGTGACGACTCCACTTTTCTATAAGTTTCATATATTTACATAGCCTTATATTGTGTATCTTAAAAGGGGAGGCAGGCGCAGCAGAAGAGTTATTTGATCCTTAAGAATTGTAAAGTACTTTCCAGATCAGCGCTTGAGCCGTACAGGTACATTTTCGTCTACGGATATAGATTGATATATTCGGATAGAGATATGTCTCTCTTCAGTTCTGTCGTTCTCATGCATAATGGAAGAGCCATTTTCCAAGCCGAGAAAAATATTTGAATCCGTCGTCGCGTAGCTTTGGAGAAAAATCCGACCGATGAGATCGGTATCTATAGCAAAATGGAAAAGATTCGGTGTGGGGTCAGGTTTAGAATGACCCAAGAAGTGATCATTTCCTCAAATTTCCTCTTTTTGGAAGATCGAGAAGTGTCATTCAGAATTTGAATGGGTGTTGTTATTCCTAAGCAAGGGAGGGACATTTTTTTGCAATGAAGGGATTGGAAATTCTTCGGTGACTATCCGTTTATGTAACGGCTGTCCAGCTCCAAAAAAAAAGCAACAATTAAACATTTTAAGTTTTGGGGTATTGCTGTATGAAAGTTTAATATTGCTGTAAGGAATCATGCTTATTTCCTTTTATTTGAAAATCTAAAGCTCTACCAGATACTATACTATAAATAGGATTTTATTCCGAGATTGCCTGTATTTAGAATACAAATAATTCCATTGAATAAATAAAGTGTGTGTAAAAAATTCTTTGATGAAACAACGTGAAACTCTTAAACGATTTTTATTTTTCACAACTTTAAAGAAAGAGGACAATTTTTATCTATTATCAAAATTTTTTGTCAGAACTGTCAAGGAAGTCTGAAACCAGGAAAAAGAGAGTGTGAAACTGCGCCATTTAGAAGGTGAACTGCAGCCGGGGCTCGAGAGATTAGGATATATATTACATTACAAAAATGCTTAGCAACTTAATCTAAAGGGCCATTGTTACAACACAGGTTTGTCATCTCTAATCTAACAAGAAATTGTAGACAATGTATCTCACAGTTTCTTGTTGAATTTGGATAACATAAAATTTTTTAAAATAATGCGGTAGAATAAATATAGATTTAACATAGAATGTAATGTTGATGTTCTCATTGCGGTTTTTCATGAAGCGATTATGCTAACAGGGGGAAAAAAAGAGTTATATTTCAGCCTCTTATATGATTGATAATGCTTTTGAAATAAAAGTTATTTAAATCTTCTGTGATCGCATAAATGCAATGTGTTGAACTGAATTATAATTCAGATAGACCTTATATATATATATATATATATATATATATATATATATATATATAT